>VXAY01001546.1:479210-505993 GCA_013399855.1 Oxyruncus cristatus | reverse complement strand
AGATCAACTACTGTACATTTGTGCAACAAAGTGTGTAGCTGGAATTCTCTGTTACTCTATGTGCAGGTTCTTTGTTCGGTTCTGTTGTTTCCAACAGATGCCAGTGTTTACAGAGACCTTTGAGTTTGTCAGGCTCGAGCTTGGAGCTCGCCCAGGCCTCAGCCAGTTCTCTCAAGTACAGAGCACTGTGGAGCAGCTGAAAGATCTAAGCTTTGTGAAACACATATATATATATATTGGCAATTGATAAAACAATAAAATCACAATACAGCTATACTCATACCAAAAAGGCAAGATTTTTCAAAACTTGCTAAACTGGTATATTCTCCTAAAACATCTCATTTTAGAAAATCTGCATCAATCTACACAGACCATACACAGTGCACAGACTGGGAAGTGTTTGTTCTCTGCCCCCCCTGCTCTCCCCTCCGGCCGCAGCACAACTACCTGGGTGAAGCATGTACAGCTCTCAGTCGTGGTATGAGCAGAGCTGCACAGGGGAAGGAAGGATGATTAGTTTAGATCCATACATAGCAGCTTACAATACTTAACATGATGAAACACATGGCAGTCAAAACAGTTATTTTTTTTTTTTTCCTCAAACACTGCGTTGCTAAAAAATAAAGATCTGTGAAATTGCACTGCAATGTCAAGGGGTTTGCTATTCCCTGACCCTCCCCGTGGAAATCCAATGAGTATTTTTCCCCCTTAAAAGATGAACTTCCTATTGATAAGTTGCTTCGGGCTTTTTTATTCAGTTTTGCGCTTCAACCCAGGGATCTTTGCTTGGATCCTGCAAGAGGAAGGAGAAGGAAAAGAACAGCATTTGAGTAACAAACAGAGAAAAAGTATAGACACTGTTCAAAACAGCAACATGAGATGAGAACCATCACAACACATCTGGGCTGCTCTAAACTCTCCGCTCCCCCCCTCAACTGCACTTGCTGAGGGGCTCAGGTGTCACTAATGGGTGAAAATGCACAGATTTCTATTAGAAATAATAAAGGCTCAACTGAACACTGGCATCAGCAAGAAAGGAGGTGATTTTCTCACCATTCCAGAGTTAAAAAGACCTTTTTCCTCCTGGCACGGGCAATGACACATTTGTCGCCACAGACAGGAGTGGCACATGTACCAGGAGCTGCCATCAGTACAATGGGAAATCAATACAGCCAAACCAGAGCGACTCACTTTGCCATGGCATCTTTGACATTCTTGTTCACAAGTCCCAAGTAATGGTCGATTTGGGCCTGGAATTGAAGCAGACACAAGTTAGAGCCCACCTGTCCCTTTGCAGAGTCCCAGAGAAGGCCCGAGTGCAGTGGGAGCTCAGCTGTGGGTATTTCCCAGTGACCCAGAGCTCCTGTGCCAGTGTTTGCCTCCAGGAATGCACAGAGTGCAGGGCCCAGCGGGCAAACCCCCCACTTAAACCCCCTGGCTTCTGCCCGGTCCATCAAACCAGCTGTGGGTGCCCAGCCAGGGCCCCTCTGGGCCCCACGGAGCAGCAAAGCTGCTTAGCTGGGCCTGGTAACCAGCTTTAGAGGATTGAGGAGCCGGGCTAAGCCCCACACTGTCCATCCTCCTTCCCTGGGGCTCCAGGCTCGCCTTTCACTGCGCAGGAGGAGCTCAGAGGACCCCGTGGGGCTCCACCATCTGCCCCGTGCCTCCCTTCTCCCAGTCCCAGGCAGGGCTCCGTGGCCCTTGTTTGTGAAAGGGGAGAAGAACGGCTAAGCCAGAGCTGGCTCCCCCCTCCTGTGCCCTGACCTGCCCAAGACAGTCCTGGCTATAATTTAATCACAGGCATTTGATTTTGGCTCCTTCTTCCCTGCTCCTTTTACACTGGTGTCTCTCCCCAGGAGCAGCACTGGACTGGGCCGAGCAGCTCCCACCTCCTGTTTTTGCCAGGGCTACAAATTCCACAGGGCTTCGGGAAACCAATCCTCAACATCAGCTCCAAAGAGGTTTCTTCACGAATTGTTTCAGAGGTGCTGCCAGCGATTAGCACACCTTGCCTAGTGCTGCTCTAGTCCTGACCAAAGCTGTCCAGCACAGAAGGCCTCCAGGTTCACCAGGCCTTTTCCACAACTGTTTGCTGGGAAAACCTCTTCCACTTCTACCGAAAAGGAGGAGGGAAGCACACACAGTCTGGACTTCAAAATGAACTTGATTTTCTTGGCCCTGGCTCCTGGTTAAAGACCTATTTTTAAAGGCTTTAAACATTTTAAAAACTGAAATTAATTTTAGTGTTGTTTCCGGTTTTGCTTCAAAAAAGCTGATTTTATGAGGCATTTAATGAATTCTATTAAATACTCACCTGATGTCTCTCATAAATAACAGGAACACTGAAGAGCGAAATCAAAGCTGGAAAAGAGCACATCAAAGGTGTAAGTACTGACAACAGGGATGGTGTTCAGGCAAAACAAAGACTGGTTTCCACCCCTTGACATGTCTGGCCAAAAGGTTCAAGAAATAACTAAGCCCCAGACACAAATTGTTGGCCAGTTAATGAAATAATCCCTATTAAGGAGAGCCTGGGCTGTTCTCCAGGGCTCACTGTACAGTAAGTCTGGTCACAGGTCACTTTTTCACTGTGGGTTATGTAAACCCTTCCCAAAGGATGCTCAGGCATCACTTGGTTCTGACACCCTGAAGCCAGGGAGACAAGGAATAAAACTGCAGTGGGACAAGGCCACAGCAGACCCTGGACCTCCCCAGAGTCCCAGCGCAGCCAGGACATCGAGGGCAGGCTCACCCTGACAAGGACAAGCACAGCAAACACGCCTGTAAATACCACGTCTGGAAATACCATCTTTTTCCCCCTTAAAAGATGAACTTCCTATTGATAAGTTGCTTTGGGTTTTTTTTATTCAGTTTTGCACCCCCAGACTCAAAAACGAACCGGTGTGCCGTGTTACCCAAGCCCTAGAGAGAGGCCCCAGAAGTAACATCTTAAGCCCACAGAGGAGCCTCCCAGTGTGGCCCAGAGCTCAGTGCTTTCCCCAGTTCCTTGAGTACCAGGAGTTGAGCAGAGTTTGCAGCACTTACCCAGGATCAGCAGTGTCAGACCATTGAACAAGGCACCGACGTAGGTGAACACCCACATCAACACTGCGAACTGCGAAGGCAAAGAGAGCCCGTGAGCGCGGCAGGACCCGCCCACAGCACGGGCTGCGAACACCCACACCAGCCCCACCACCCCCTGCACAGCCACACAACCAGAGCCGGGCTGGAGGACCAGGAACAGGCAGCCCCAGCAGCAGGGACCAGGCACTGCCCGTGTCGTCTGCCCTCGCGGCACTGCGCTGCCGCGGCAGGAACGATGGGTAAGCAGCTCCTGCCTCCCACCCTCCCGGGACGGCACAGCCAGGAGAGGTTGAAGGGCTGGTGAATGACATGGAGCCGGAAAGAAAGCAGGTCGTTGGTGTGGGGGGCCCTGCAGCCACCTCAGGAGAGTCCACTGTGGCTCCAAACTGCCACCATCACCCTTTGCCCAGCAAAGCTCTGACTGAACTAGACCAGGTAGAGGTTTCTGTCACATCAGAGGAAAGCCTGTCTAGAAGGGAACATGGTAGGCTTGGCTTGATTTACCTTTTTTCCTTAAAAAACCCACAGGTGCTTGGGATATTAAAAGGTTTAGGAAAGACAGGAGTCAACAATGCCCTAAAATGGAAGCTGGCTCCAAGTCCGAGGCAAGTTCAGAAGCCAAGACACCCCTCGTGCTGACAGACACCTAAAGCCTCCCAGTGCCACCATTCCAGGCTCCCTGTCCCAATCCCTGCTCCTTGGCCTGTCCAGCTCCAGTGGGACACAGGCTCTGCTCCACTGGCTCCACGAAGCTCTGCCCAGGCCCAGCCCCTCCGCCCGTGCCAGGTGGAGTGTCCCAGGCACACCTCTGACCTATCCCGGGGGAGCGCTGCCAGCTCTATTTCGGGGCAGGATTCCTCCCAAGGAAAATCAGCCGGTTCTGTCTAGAGTTGCAGGGCGAGGGAGGAGCTGAGCAGCAGCCAGGGCTGCGTGTCACCAACAGTGGCTTTCCCAGAGCTGATTCCCTCACACAGACCCCCAGCCCCTGGGTCAGCCAAGCACAGGCACCACAGAACCCTGGACAGACACCACGGGAAGGCTGACACGGCACCAGGGAGGGAAGAGCTGGGCACAGGGAACAGCCCAAGGTGAGGCACCAAGGCAAGGACTGGACAAAGTGCTGGCAAGGAAAATAAACACCCAGTGAAGGGCCGAGGGTGTGGACCAGGATCCTGCTGACTGGCCTGCAGCCAGGTTACTCTGAAGTTATATATCCCAACATCCAATTTTAGCTTATCTTAGGATGTAAAATACCCAAAGCAAACAAAATCAACAGCCAGAAACAAGATAAGGGCCTGACGCTCAACACAAGTTTAATTGCCTGACCTTTGAGACGAAATGAAGTTTGCTGCAAGAGCTTCACTCAGAGGTGATCCCATTCAAAATTCAGGGGAATTAACTGCAAGTGATGCAGCTCTTTATCTGGCAGCACTCAACACATGACAAAGCAGCACAAGGGGCACAGAGTCAGCGCCCAGGCTGCAGAGTTCCCAGCACTGCACTGCCACTGAGGGTTTACCAAGAACACCAAAGCAGGTCTCCCCCACCTCGCTCACGGGTGACTCAAACCTTGGCCCAGCTCGGCTCTGCAGTGCCAGGGTGAGCCAGGCCACGGCCCCTCTGCACAAGGCCTTCCAATGGAGCAAACAATCCCACGGCAGAGCCAGCACGTGCAGCACATCCCCCCTGCCGGGGGAAAGGCACCAGCTTCTACTGGGCAAAAGGCCCCACGTTTGTGACGGTTCACAATGATTCTTTTGCAGTGAATTCACCAGCCTCAAGCACCCACAGTGAAGCATCCTGACAGCTATCCGTGCTTTGTTCCCCATGGACACAATTCCCGAAGCCTCAGCACCAGCCCTGTCAGCCCAACAGTCAGGAGTATTGCTGACAACTGTGCCCAGGGCACGAAGTCTGAGTTTATGTAAGCAGAGGGGTAACAAGACCCAAATCAATCCCAAAGTCCAACAATTATCCGAATTATCCAACCCTATTTGTGAGCACTGAATTTATGGCTTGAGAAAGAGCAAAATCCAGGAGTTCCCATTGGACTGACTCAGGCTTTGCTTCTCCCAAAGTCTGTCCAGAGCAGCATCAGGGTCTAAGCATGACCTGCTGCACGGGCAGGTTTTGATCCCCTTCCCTTACTGGGGCTGGGTGGGAGAGGGACCCCGAGCCACCCCCACACACTGCAGAGTGAGGGGCAGCTCTGGGGAAAGCTGGGGCTACAGTGCCCAAACCTCAGACCCTCCCCCAGCTCCCCTCTCTGCACCCTTCTGACGCCGCAAACAGGATTATATGGACACCCATCCCACACTTAATTATCGGCCCCCAGGCTTTCTTCCCTCAGAAACAAGGCCAGCTCAGGGACCAGCAAAAACACTGCAAGGCTTACCTGAAACACGTCTAAGAGACACCTACAAGCACAAAAAGCCTTCCCTGAAACACCTCCCAACGCCTAAAGCCTGAAGCCAAGGGAAAAAAAAAAGGAGGAGAAGCCCAGGATGGACCTCCAGAGCTGATACTGCCCTTCCCACGTGCAGGGGTGGGAATGCTCAGGGCTTTCCACCCAAGCTCAGCCTAACCCTTCCAGACACGTGTGCACCAACCCCCTCCCGCTGATGGCCTGACTGCAGCTTTGCCAGCCAAAACTGGCAAATCCAGAACTGCCCCCATGTCCCTTCTTCCCTACAGAATATTCCAGGCCCAGCCCAGAGCTCTGTTTCTCAGGCTCTCAGCTGTGCCAGTGCCAGCACAGCTCCCACTGCACTGATCACTCTTTACCAGGACAAATTGCAGCTTCTCCTGGGACTCTGGCAAGGCCTCCTCTGGAATTACTCCTCAAGAGCTGTGAGGAATTTCTCCGTGTGCTACATAAATATTTAGAGTCCATTTTAAGACTTCCCTGACTGAAGTATTGTTTAATAAAGAAGAAAAAAATCTTCACGGGACAGATTTTACAGCCGGAATTATTACACACAATAAACTGACCTGCAGACACTTCCTACATTACAGCTCTGTAGCTTGAATTATACACAAACATGTGGTTTCCTACAGTGAAGATGTTTAAAGTACACGAGCCAAGATATTTTTATTTATTTTAAACCAGGACCATTATACTACATAAGAGCCCAGAATCCCAACGTTCTCCTCGAGCACAAACTCTTCAAAATCAGTAACCTGTGCTGGTGAACTGTCCTGACATTCACTGGCTTCATATAAAGGGTTGTTCCAAACTACCATAAATTAGACTAATTAACCTACATAAAACATTTTAAATGTCAGAAGGAGAGAGGGGAAACGAATTAGTTCAGCTGAATAAACACGTCTTTCCTACGTGCTGTAGTATTTTAGAAGTGATTAGGGTGCCTTGAAGTCATTCTGGCTGGAATGAATTCTAATTCTAACATAATTCCTACACAAGGCCTCCTTTTTAAAGCAGTGCTCAGTGGAACAGCAGTTAGCTGCTCACTCCTCCTTGACTACAAGGGATTGGGATCTCTACACAAATGGGGTGAAAACTCTCCTAACCCAGAGCAAGGACTGTACCACAAAGGGCTTAATCCCAAACACCAGTGACCTTGGGATTGAGTTTTGCTGTGCTGCTCTTTAATCAGGTCCAAACACGACTTAAACAGAACTGATCATGTCCAGAAAAATGACCAGAAAAGAACAACTCAACCAGCTGCCCCAAAAAATACCTTCTCCTGTGCAGCCCTGCAGGAGCTGGGAGATTATTCCACACCCCATCTCCTCTGTCCCTCCTGAGAAAATGGCTCTGTTTTGGGAGCAGCAGTGCCCAGGGACCCCCCCGACATCCTTCCAAGGCTCCCAGAGGGAATGGGCTCCCTGCAGGAGCCCAGCACAGCACCAGGGGCAGCTTGTCCAGCGCAGACTGCACCGAGGTGGAGCACAGAGAGAAACTGCATCGAGAACCTGGGTAAGACCCCCACTTCTGCCCCCGCTTTCTACTCCACAGACCCAACACAGCCTTGGACAGCCTCCCTGTTCTCCCTGTGCTGCACAAAGAACCCCTCCCCCAACCCCACAACCATTCAAAGGACTTTGCAAAGCACTAAGTAAGGGATTTACTGGAGGATGAATGCAAGTTTTTTTTCAAGAAGATTAAGCAAAGTGAAAAAGCAGTGGACAACACACTGCACTTGGTAAAGGAAACACCCTCTTGACAAACAAAGGAAGGTGACTAACGCCTGAAAGGTGAGAATGTAATTCTCTCAGAACAAAATTGAAGGGTTTTCAGCCAATTCTTTTATTTTGGGGATTGGTTTTCTTGTGTTTTGGGTTTTTTCCCCCCCTTCTCTTTGTTTCATTTTGATTGTTTATTATTCTTCTTCTCTGTCCTATTGCGGGCTCTGCCGCCCTCCATAACTCCCATGAAATGCCACTTGGATGTGCTCGAGCTGTCAGATGGCACTGCACACTCCAGGTGGAGTAACTGCTAACCCCATTTCAGTGATTCACTACAAGCAGCAGCTCTTCACTCCCAAATCCAGGGGCTGGAACGAGTGTGCACCTTCCCAGTAGCACAAGGGGATCACTCAGGAAGTGGACACAAGAATCCTGTCCAGGCAGGGAGCTGTGCCCTGACCACAAACAGAAACCCAGAACACCGTGGCAGTGCAGCCCCAAACCAGGTTTTCCAGAGGGACACATCCACATTAGTGACACATCCTGAATGCACATACTGGAACAGCAGCTCGTTTTCTTAACAGATTCCTGCTGGGAAGCACCAGTGAGGAGTTGGGATTTTATCACACTGTCCCAAGTGCAGGTGGAGTTATCCACCCTTGATACATCCAACTCTGCGCCCCAGGTACCTCCACAGCAAACTAAACCTCCTTATTTACTTCAGCAGAGCCGTCGTCTGCAGGGAGCAGGGGCTGCGCTAACGCGGCTCAGCAGGGCAGGCAGGACTCACCTTCAGGGAATCCACCAGGTCATCGACAAGGAAGAGGCGCCTCAGCTCCCGCACGGTGCCGTTGACGTGGCCCAGCACCACGTTGCTGTACTTCTGGATGAGCTCCTCGGACACGGCGACATCACGCTCCAGGTAGGCCCTGCAGGGGGGGCAGAGCGTGAGACCTCCCTGCAGCAGCGCTGGCAGACAGCGCCCACTGGAACAGCCAGCAGCACACACCTCCCCTCTGCGCCTCCGAGAGCAAAACCCCACCCGTGAGGAGCCCTGACAGGGCACAGCAGAACCACCCCGGGCATTCTCGGGGAACCTCAACGAACTTCAAAAAGCCCCACAATCCCTCAGGAGAAAAGAAAACCATCTGTTTCTTACTGCTGCTTGCTCGCACGCAGGTTTACCTGGAGCATGTCAAAAAGGTGGGCGGGCAGTAAGAAAAAGTCCCACCAAAGCAACATATCTATTTATGCACCTGTGGAGTTGCCAATTAAGCTGCAACAAATCCATTATGGCACAGCAAAATGAGCTACATTTCTCATCATTTGCTAAAAAAAAAAACCCTCAAAACTTTCTTACAGTTAGTGACAGTTCTTTTACACAAAGATATAAACCCCTATCTGGTTACGTCTCCTTCCAGTCCACTGCCACTTTTATCTGTAGCTGCAGTGGCTCTGGCCACAATTTTGGTCTTTAAAGAAGGTATAATTTATTTCTCTAATGTGCTGGAAGGAGGCAGAAGGAGCAATGCAGCCCATCTGTAACAGGGAACTCGTTTTCCAGTTGTAAACTTTTACTTTTAGTTGGGAGGATTCTGCTTCGGGGTGGGTTTATTTTTTTCTTTTATAAAAAATGCACAGTGTATGTCACTTAAGGCCAAGCTAAACATGACCTTGTGGCAAATTCAAGGCAAATTGAAGTACTTTAAGTGGTAACTGCAGCAGCCATTTCAGGGCTGTATTTTGCAATCACCCTTGGCTTCCATCGGCTCTCACCCTTCTCAGCTCATCCAGGAGATATTCAATAATTCAATTATCTCATAGGATGTTCCAAGTAAAAACATCCTTCTTGTAGCTGAAGCTATACAGAGAAAAAGTACCCAACCAAGCATGTTGGACAAGAATGCCTGGAGGTTCCTTAGGAATATTAGCATTTTTAGGAACAAACTGCAGAAACAGCACAGGTAGAAGTAGTTCTGCTTTTTCTTGTGAAGAAAGAACTTGGAAATGTTGTTTGGATACCGAGGAGCAAACAGGATTTCAGCTGGGAATTATTCACCCTAAGGAAGGGCATTTTTTCCCCAGTTTTGTCCCATACTGTGTTAGGCTTGCTCTGGGTAAAGGAGCCACTGCATGAGGTCTGGGAGGGAGGGAAACCAAAGCTGAGTGAGACGGGGCTGGCATGGAAACAGGGAACAATTCCTCTAACACATGAATAAGTTTTTACTTCCTCTAAGATGCAGTTTTGTAACAACAGACACCTGGATTCTGTCTCTGACAAAGCAGCCTTGGAGCTCAGAACAAACCACACATTTTAAAAGTGTTCTTGAAGAGTTCCAAAAAGATCAAAGTAGTCCCCTGTCATGGGGACTGTTATATTTATTTTGATTTTTGCTAAATCAATTGTGTTAAAAGTGCTGGGTGTTCTTTAAATTCTGCCCCTGGCTCACCACTCTAAAATGCACATATTACTCCACTGGACTGAAAGGGTTTATTTGTTTAAAGCATTCCCAGGGAAATCAACACCCCTGTACCAAATCCTGGGTCCTTTCTGTATTTATTGTGGGATCACTAAGAAAAACAAACTGTGGGGAACACGTTTTTCAGTCCAGAGACTATTTACATTATTATGCAACATGTTATGGCAGGTGTCACCCTCTGCTTGCCACAGCACCAACGCTGCTGCTCTCCACAACAGCACAATGGAAGGGGAAATCCCACCTGAAGGGGTGGCCTTCATCAGACTTCTGGATGGCCTGGATGACTCCCTTGTATATCCTAAAGCTGATGGTGACAGAGAGCAGGGCCAGGGCGATGTAGGCTGTGACACTCACGATGCTGAACACTGTTAATGAGAGCAGCAGGAACAGGCTGGCACCGAACACCACTCCCGTCTTCTTGATGTCTCGCCAGTAAAGCAGGTCAACAACTAGGATTTAAACAAGGGAAGAAATTAGAACAAGGTACCTTTGGCATCCACAGGAACACAGGAAAGCATCATTTTCACTTTGCTGCTGAGAGTCACCAGGAACGGAACTTGTCAAAGCAGAGTTGGAATCACAGCTCGAGATAGGTTAGTACTGGTTCTGCACTGGACTCCAGACCACTGGGATTACTGCAATCAGGATTACCTCACATGCAACTGCTAAAACTTAACAACAATTCTGCCCTTAAGCAATGTCAGAATCAATCTCTTCAGCTCCTGTGCTCTGTTCTGCACCACAACCACAGCACTCTGTGCTTCAGTTCATCCCATTGTTGTGCGTTTTGTGGAGGTCACTCCCTGAAGAGATTGACTCCAATTCCCTGTTAGGACAGATGACAAGACAGCAACACGTCTCTAAACCATTCCATCTTTCCAAGTCTGGTCGAGAAAGGGCCCTGCTCAAAGACTCATTAACAGTTCATTTTGTTTTCTTTGGATGGAAGCATTCCCAGGGGAGTTTATAATGTTGATTGTGGGTGACAGACTGAGCCATCAGGAGGGAATAATCTCACTGAGATGTCAATCCGGGCTGAGTCTGCTGTGTTCCAATGCAAAAGACTTCATTTGCAAACCAAGTTTAGTTTTCCTTAAGCGACCCTCATTAGGGAACACAGCGTTAGGCCATTTTTAGCATCACTGCCCAGAGCAAACTACACCCTTGCACAAGCCTTAGGTAATGGCTCAAGGCTCCTAGTGCAGATCTGTTTGCTTGCATTAGATACAGAGTTCAAGATAAAGTATAGAAAAATTATTACTATTGCACTGCACGTTTAGCAATCCTAGCTCCTCCTAAACATCACCAAAATTAATGGCAGGATAATGTACCAGAGTTCAGAACAGATTCTTTGTCTGAATGACTGTAAAAAAAATAATAAAATTTTACTGTTATTTCTTGCAGGATGAAAACCTGGTAATGCACCAACACTCAACACTTGGCAGCCTCTGTAACTCTACGGCAGTCTGTGTAACCCCTTTGAAGCTACAACATGCCAAAGCCACTGTGAGGGGCTGTGGTGTTTTCACACAACTCCTTTCCATTTTTTCCCACAGGGAAACTGTACTAAACTGCAGGAAAGATGAAAACCATGGTCAGAAAATTAAATCCACCACTTCATAATGCAAAATGCTGTATCCAAATATTCACAGTCATGCTTCAGCAGAAACTTCCTGCAGCCCTCCAGAGGCGGGTCAGAGCTGCGCGAACACCTTCGACGTCTGCCAAACCAGAACGGCCGTGGGAAGAACGGCCTGCCCCTCCAGCCCCGTCCGGGCACTGCTTCCCCCAGCCTGGCTGTCCGTGCTGGGCCAAAGCCATCCCAGCGAAGCGGGAGCCAGATCAGGCCCTGCCGGGGCCACCATGTGACGGCACAAACATATGGGGGGAGAGATAGACCCTGCACCGCCAATGCAAGTCCTCCTCCAGCTGCAGCCCAGCCCATCAACACTTGCTTAGACTTCGCTGCTGGGCACAGAGGTGTCCACCAGTGCCTCTTCACACCCTGCAATGGGCAAGTCGAGCCTGTAGCTTGAACTAATAAAAAAAAAAATAAAAAAATGGGAGATTGACTTAAAGGTCGTTGTAACCCGTTAACCTACACGGAGCTGCAAGCAGCCCCCCTGGGTGAGATCTGCAAAACCAGGCTTGCCAAACACAATTGCTGGATTTTGTGCTCCTAAATAACGCAAGAAACTCGTTTCTTTCAGAGCATCTGCTGCAAATACTGAAACTGCGTTTATTTTTAAATGCTGCAATTTGAGCACGCACACATTTGAATTTAGGAGCTGCCCCTGGATCAGGTGACACCGAGTGTGAGCCCTGCTCCGCTTGCAGCAGCACTAGTGCCGTAAATGAGACTGCCTTCTTTCTAAAGCCTCTCCACTGACAAGGGACTCTTTGCTCCATAGAAAATCACTTACTACGTGCATTAATGCATTAACGCAGTTCTAAGGAATGTAAAGAGAGTAATTCATCCCAGTGACAGGTTCCAGGAGAGAGAAACAAAGGTAGGCTGCTGGAATTAAAGCACAAAGCAAATGCCAAATGGCCTTTAGCGACCCATCAAGTCCTTTGTTCTCGGTAATCAATAAGAAAAATCCCCAAGCCGGGAGCTCCCAGACCAGAGTGAAGCTGCACATGGAGCATTTTTCCTCATTCCATCTCCACTCCATTTGGAGAAGGAGTAAATGAGCCTCGGCTTAATGACATATGGATCTGGTTTCATTGTAAATTCCTCAAAGGAAACTCAGCGGTTTATAATTCTGCAGTCCAAGAAAGCATACAATGCCAATAACTTATGTTCTTCTGAAAAGAAACAGGTACCTGCATTTATTTCTAAAGGAAAAGATTCAAAGCGTTACTCGAAGCAGCTTTCTGGCTTTAACCTACACGCAAGATGTTCACAGCAGATGAAAAGAAACAAAAAAAAAAAAACCCAAACCACCAAAAAGAACAAAAAAAAAACCCAGAAAAAAACCCAAAGCAATTCTGAGGAACAGCCCTGCAGTATCTTCCCTTATGGCAACTGTTTTAAGCTTTCTTTTCTACAATCTGAAGAATAATCTCACGCATATAATGCCCGTAGCCCAGGCCTATTCCAACCCAAGAACAGCTGCCTACATTTGGTAAGCACGAACTGGCACTTGGCACGTCTAAAAATAGTGCTGCTCCATCCGTGCCTTACATGCACAACTCATCCAGTTACATTTTGCTTTTAAAGCAAGTGCTAACAAAGCTTTCTCGCCGTATTTTCACAAGCCTTTTCCTTTCCGATTTTTAAGTTAAAACTCAACAATTAATACCGGTTTTGCCGACAAAAAACAAGCGGTCTCATATACTTAGCGTGATAATCCTCTTTAAGAAAACCCAACCCCTGAAGCGAGCGGCCGCCTGGTTTTTTTAGAAGGAGAAATGAGCAGCCGGGAGCTGCGAGCCGAACGCAGGTGTGCAGAGCAAAGCGAGGAAAAGCACTGACCCATTTTGGCCTCCATCTTGAGCGCGCTGCAGGCAGCTCGGCGCTCCGGCCTCGCTGGGGGCCGCCGCTTTCCTCTTCCTGCCGGGGCGCTGCGGGGTCGGAGCTACGCAAGCTCCGCCGGGCAGCCCGAGCGCCGAGGGCCGGCCGCCAATGGCCGCCCGCCGGCAGCGCAGCTGTGCGGGGCTCCCGCACCACCAACAGCTCCCCTCTGTGCGCTCCGCGGCCACACAATCCCACGCTTCAGCGCCGGAGAAAGGCTGTTTGTGTCACGGCTCGGGGCAGGGACAACAGTGCAGGATTTACAGGCGTTACACTGGGACCTTTCTGTAAGCTGAAAGGTGAGCAGAGACCCTTTATGCTCCTGTGGTACCAGGGCACAGGCACGGGGCAGAGCCTTGTCTGAGCAGCTGAGGAGCAGCCAGGGTTGTACCCACCCAGAACCGGGACAGCGGTGCTGAGAACGGGCAGCTTTCAGGGCAGCGTCACGTCTGTCACCGAGCACACTTGGCTGGGGAGAAGACCCGCAGCAAAGCCCAGAAAACGACCACAAACGGGTATAGTTGCTGTTCAGAGAAGCCTTTTCCAGTTACACTACATAAAAACATCCACACGCGATGTGCTCTTCAGGGCTCCCTCTGAGCAGAGTAAGGAGTCCTGACCCTGCAGCTCCACGTTCCAAGCCCAACCCCGAGGAGAAGCCACCAACCATCAGGTGGTCACTGTGTCCAGCACCAGCCCCATCGGCACTCCGGGGTTTGACGTTTTCAAGGCTTCCTGCCTCAGACAGATTATTTACAATTCCTGTTCACGTCCTAAAAGGAGCAGAGACTGAGCCACAAAGCTGAAGGCTCCGTTCACCCTCCTCAGACACATCAGGAGCCGGTTTGGTCCTCGAGTGTCTGCTGGCAAGTGAGAAACAACCAAACAAGCCCAGGCTGGTGGGACTGGGTGTTCCACATGACAGCACGTGGTGCCAAGCATGTGGGGCCAAGTGAGCCCAACAGAGCCTTCCCTGTCCTGGGAACAGACGTCCCCGCGGAGCAGCACGTCCAGCGGGATGCATCCCAAAGGTCACCCAAAGAGGCTGCATCACGCGCATTCCAGGCCTGGCACATCTGCCCCAAATCCCTAACAAGAAAATACAGATTTCACAGTCCAGCACTACCACGTTCTCAAAAAAAAACCCCAAATATTATCTAACCATTCCTAACAAGCCAAAGAGGCACCTTTCTTTCGTTTCTTCTTAACCACATACTCGTGCACGTGGGCACAATGTACCAAGGGGACAATCAGTCCAAAGCCCTGATTATCCACAGAAAAAAATTAAAAATATCCAGGGCTGCACAAGCCTATGCAACCTCTGCCATCATTTGAGTAAGCTGAAGCAGAATTCAGGCAGATTTTCAGCACATTACTTAAAGAATATGAATCCTGGGGTAGCCTGGAAGTACAGCTGTGGTGTTCATCCTACCATTAGCAATATTCAGCCATTAAAACCTGACAATTCATTGAAATCGTTAAAAAAAAAATAAACGCTACTTTTTAGTGCCAATTACTCCACAGGGCCTGTCTTTAACAGAGCTAAATATAAAAGTCATGCCACCCCCAGGGTAAACCTATTTCATGCTGCCTATCTAGATGATCAATACCACAGGTATTAATCAACAGCAGAGGTTGTACCACTTGCATTATGGTGGTTCCTCAACTACAGCACACCTATCACATCTGAAGTCAGGATTCTGTTCATTAGAAAGTCGTGCTTCAGCTGCAAAGCCCGACTGTGAACCGCACCTTTCGCTCTTCCCTGGTTTTATATTTAATTATTTTTTAAAGTCATTTTTTAGCATGGCAAGGAGCATGTTGCAATATTTGCTTCTATATTTATTTTGGGGCAGCACGAATAGTGCAATCCGTCCCTGAACTTTCCCCATCGTTTTCCATGCCCTGGGAGCCTGACCCAAGGAAGGAGGAACACGAAACACGGTGTCTTCGTCATGTTCTAAACAAAACAACACACTAAGCCAGGCTTTAGCAGCTGCACTAGGACAGGAACCAGGCTCTTCTCCTTCCCCCAAACCCCTCGTGTCTGCTTCCATTTTCCTTCAGGCCTCATCTGCACAAGTGAACTCAGAATTAACCCTCCGGGCTGTAGGGGCTTCCTTGGAGGGACAACCAGGCACGAAACCAGCTTCTTCCACCTCAGGGAATGTAAGAACAAGAAGGGGATTTCAAAAGCTGCTCGTAGCAGTTTTCCCAGCACAAACCCCCACAGGACAGGGCAGGTCTGCAGGGCTCACTGCGAGATGCTTCCATCACGCCCTGCCAGGGGTTTGTGTTGCCAAGCAGCCCCCGGTACCGGTCCAGCCCTGGGCAGTGTATCCCGCCAGGGTGCCACGCTCAGGATGGGCAGGTCATGGCTTCTAAACCAAACCAAGACTCCATGACTGCCAAGGCCTCCAGTTCCAGGGTTGGAAATGTCGGCTGGTTGTAAAGAAACCTGAAACCTGGGCCTCAGCACCCAAAGGGAACCTGCCTTTCGATTTCTACAAAAGCCTTCTGACCTCCCCCCTTCCTTTTTTGTTTTCCTTTCCTTTTTTCCCCTCCCAACCCCAAGAATTTCAGGCCTGATGCTTGAAACGTTGAACATTTAAACTACTTACATGCAACACCATATTACTAAGCAGAATATTTTTTTCTTAGTATTTTACAGCCCTTTAATGAAAGATCAAACTTTGAGAAGCTTATTTTGCAGAGGCAAAGTGTTTTCACCTGCAGGGCTCTTTTGCTACATATTTAGGTACTGCTAGAGCATTCTATGGATTCCAGCTGGAATTTTTGTGGAAAAAAACCACAGATTTTTGAACAACAGTTATAAAAAAAGAGGGAAAGTTCACAAGCACCAAGCACGACAGGTCCCTTTAAAAAGATATTTAAGGATCCAGAGATGATTAAATTTTTTTGAAGCTTGTCCTGTTGATAAAGTATGAAGATTATGTATTCAAATAAGGCTTAAACTCTAACACAGTGAGCACTAATGTAATGATCCACAGAGATTTACACTGGAGGTCTCCCATTGGTGCTTACAGGAACAAAGGTCAGCACCACACTAATTTAAGGTTAGCTACTTATTTACCTCAAACAATTCGATATTAGGGCTGTAAATCCTGACAAATCAGGCAGTTTTACCTGGAATTCAACAGACTTATGAAAAATCCAAATCAAACGTGATTAAGGGTAGATTTCAAACACAGTATCTTGAGCAGAAACCCCCCCCCTCCACAGTGTGCAGGCAACTTCTCATTAAAAAAAAAAAAAAAAAAAAATCAAACAGGACCTGCAGACACTGTGGTTTTTTCAGTTAATGGCTGGTATTGATAAATTATTAATAATCCAGAAATTTCCAAGGCACAGGCACTAAATTCGGACTGCGCTGCTGTTTGTGCCACACATTCCCAAACAAGCTGTTCATTAATATGCTCTGTGGGGCTGGAAAAGATCTGCAGCGTCACACGAGCTGCTTCACCTACATAAATTATTGATTCCTCTGCACTGCTGATTTTTACCCATTTTAACCCGCAGCTTTTGCAATTCCGAACATAAAGCACGAAGATCTCCCATCTTAGATCCACTGCACAATCAAATACGTGCTACAAACCCCCTTTGCTACAAACAACCTGGAAAAATCAGGAAAAAAAAAGGGGAAAGAATAAATACCCTTATCCTTCCAGCTGCTCGGCTGACTGTCCATCTCTCCACACACGCGATGTGCCCTCCAGCTGGGGTTATCAATTATGCATTCCAAGGGCAGAGCTGCAGGAGAAGGAACCTCCAGGCAGGGTGGGACTCATGGGCTTCCCCGGCAGTCTGCAGTGGTGCTGCACTGGTGCTGCAGGAGCGGGTCAGCTGACGGGGTGTGGAGCTGACGCAGTGCTGGCAGCGGCTGCCACGGCCCCAGCGCCGCCCCGGCTCGGCGCTGCCGGCCCCGGGAGCTGCTGCTCCGGGAGAACAGCTCCGGGGCACGGGAACGCCGGCCAGCGGGGCTCGCCGGCCTCAGCAAAGCCCCACCGCCCTAAGCGGCTTTCGCAGCGCGGCTAAAAGTAGGCACCAGACGGGCTTTAAATAGATGGCTTTTCAAACAGTGCAAAAGGCGTTTGCAAACCTCCCAGATGTATGGCTCCCCCTCGCCGCTTTTAACAAAGGGCTGCCCGCCTGGCAGGCCGCACACAGCCGCGGCACACCTCTGCCTTCCAAAGGGAGC
This sequence comes from Oxyruncus cristatus, assembly GCA_013399855.1. Lineage (NCBI taxonomy): Eukaryota > Metazoa > Chordata > Aves > Passeriformes > Cotingidae > Oxyruncus > Oxyruncus cristatus. The sequence goes on along the minus strand of VXAY01001546.1, from coordinate 488,544 downwards.
GGGCAGGGGAACGCCAGGGCACCCTTCCCCTGCCTGCAGCAAAGGCTCACGCAGGACACAATTAGTCTGTTTGCCGGTGTCTTCACTCCTTATGAACTGCTCAGCCGTATTTACTCATCTTAATGGAGGCCGGACAAGAAGTTATCCAGCCCTTTATCTAGTTCCTACAAGCAAACACCTTCCCGTTTTTATTTTCCATCAGCATTCCCCGTTGGCAGGTGCTGACCTGACAATTCAACGTTAAAAGCAGGAAGCTGAAAGTTTACACTCACAACATACAGGAAGTAACATATTGCACAGGCACAAGAATGAACTAGAAACGCCAAGCCTGAAAGAGGAGAGCTGTGAGAATCGCGCTGTCGTTTTGTTGCCATCCCTGCTGATAAAACCAGTTTGCAGACTCTTCTGTAGATCTGGGGCTGACAGCAAAATGCTAAAACCTCCCCAGCACTGCTCTAAAACCTCTTGAAAATTTGATACACCGTTTCCCAAAGAACTGGAAAAGGGCATTCCCACATTTCCAGAAAAATGCTGTAGACCAGGTGGGCCAGAGATCCTAATTCAGACCTTAAAGAGACAGTTTTACTTGTCATTAGAAAATCTTACACTGAGAAAGATCACTACAAATTTACCCCAAAGCCCTGTTTTTTACTTCAACTGCTAAGCACATTTAAGGCCTCCTCCGACAGCAAGACCAGTTACAGCTATTTTTAGCTTCTGCAAAGATGTGCATTTCAGTCACAATTTCAACAGGTAAATCCAAACACGTGCTACAGGAGGGACCTGGGCAGTTTACATGCAAACATCATAGTGCAAGTAGATAGAAAAAGATGCACTGCACACCAAAAAAAAAAAAAAAAAGGACAAAACAGGTCTGAAAATCTGCTTGTGTTTGAGCTGAACTGGAAACCATCAAAATCTATGGGTACCCTTCTGCACTTGCACTGTCACTAAGTTAGACAAAAATATGATGCTTTCAAAGGTCTTCTCACTGATGGTCAGATTTGTAAGGATACGCAACTAAAGCCTCTTAATTTCCTATTCTTTCTGCCACGGACTTCAAATAGTGCAATTATGCAACTATTCCCAAGCAGACATTTTGTGGTGGCCACAGCAGAGCGGCAGCAGCCAGAACACGGACACCATTCCTGCTCCTCCCAGCTCATGATCCGCTCGCTCCCCCCACAGGAATCCCTCCCTGCCCTCCAGATCCTCCTCTCAGAGTGCACCCTCAGCACTGCAGGCAAGCAATCCCCGAGGGAAATCCACATGCCCCTGGACTCATAGCTCTTATTTCGAGCAGGATGTGACCCTGTTCTACACAGGAGCTGGGCACCAGCACTGCCAAACTGCAGGAAGAACGGTAGTGCTCCAGCAGGGAAATTCCGTGCCATTTACCCCAAAAACTGCCCAACTACCAGGCTGCTTTACCTTTAAGGGTGCTTTTATCAACTCAGCCAGACAACTCGGACACAATCAATTCTGAACAGGTTCCAGGGAACAGCCCTCCGTTCCAAGGGGCAGCTCGTGGCCGGGTGAGTGCTTGACTCACTCCCCACCCAGACATTGAATCCCCCTGGGCAGGGGGACTGACGGCAGCACTCCTGCCTCCCCCAGGGGGCAGTTGGGATCCCACCTCCTTGTGCTCCCACTCTGTGCTGCTGCCTATCCGTGTCTCTGGGGAAGTGGAACCTTACCCCACTTTGTCCATAATGCTGCCGCTCTGCAGGGAACTCCCACAGGCCTTGCTCTGCCAGCAGCCTCCGCTACACAGGCCTTTGCCTCTCCACAGAGACCCTGAGAGCTCTAAGCCTACGTCTCTCCTTCAGAAAAACTTCTCTCATTGCTTTGTTTTCTCCTCTTTCCTCCTACTCCGTAAGTTCACCCTGGAATGGAAGTCTCTATTTATTATTATTTAGCTGGCTGCATAAAAGACAACCTGAACAAGCAAAGAATCGAAGAATACAATGAGATTAAATTAAATCAAGACTTTACGTTGAATTAAATGGAATTTTACCGATCTGCTTCTGGAAGAAACTCTAGACGTTCAAAGGTATTTTTCCTCCAGCGAAAAACAACAAAAAACCCTAAACAAAACACTTCCCATCTGCTGAGTGGTTCCATTTAAGTCACTACGAACACAAAGTAAGAGAAATGACCCAAATGTGCTGGTGTCAGGCAGAATTTCTAATGTCCTTTATGCTTCACACAACTGCAATGCCCTGGTTTGTTGTTCCAGCATCACAGGAAATAGTTTATTCCTGCCCCAGTGTTTTGGGAGTAAAAAGGAAAGATTCAGTGTTAGAAACACCCTCTCAAAGCACATTTCCCATTTGGATTTCACCTTTGCATTTGCCCCCTCGGGAAAACACGGGAAATGTTAAATATTAGTGATTAGCTGCATTCCTGAGTGTCTGTAAGGAAAGCAAATAAATCAGTTAGATTTAATGTGAAGGTAATGTCTACAGAACTGATGGTAAAACCCACCCTGAAACAAGGGTGTCCTGGGAAACCAAGTGCCCTGATAGCAAAGATCTCACCGTTATTTCCAAATATTACTGTAATCTCAGCAAGAACATACTGAGAGATAGAAACTGCCAATCTCCACTTTAGAATACAACTTCGTTACGGTCAGAGGTTTAGAGTCTGCAATCCAATAACATAAATATCAATACTATAAAATCTTCTGCATCCCTCAGGCAAAACCAGGTCTGCGGAAAGCACGGTTTTCCAGCCTATTTGAGACAATGAACGGTCTCCATCAGAGATTAAAGTCTGTGCAACAGAAGGGTTGGGATATGCAATGCATACATTTAGTTTTCCAGTCTCAGACTGTCCAACTGGTTTCAGGAGTTCAGTGTCTCCAAACTGGGATGGATTCCCTCGTGTCCAAGGGACGCCGGGCACTTGGGCTCCAGCTCAGTGACGAACACTAGGTGGCATTACAGCCCTCTCCCAGGAGCTGGGTTAACCCAGACCTGCTCAGACCATCCAGACCCTGCTGCCCTGGCCCGGTCCCACACCTTCAGCACTGGAGCTGCGGCACAGCCCAGCAGCACCCGATCCAACAGGGAACACCCACTCCCTAGTCACATCTTAATCCATGTCGCTGGAGCTCAGAAAGGGCCATTTTGAGCTCTGGTGAGGGAAACTGGGAAGCAGCTCAGAGCCAAATCCAGCAGGTCCTGAGAAATACAAGTTGGAATAAAGTATCACTGTATCCGGGACAGCCGGAATTGCTGGTGCTGCAGGGGGGAGTTTGCCCTTGAAAGTGTTACAGTTGTTACAAGGAGAGGGGTTTCTTCACAGTTAACTACAGTTCTGAATTTATCGGGCATTTTTGGTGGTGTTTGTTCCTCAAACCTGTGCAGCTCTGAAGTACCAGGTGCCCGTGGTCTCACACCGTAAAACAGGTTCCCCAAGGGTGTGCCAGGCAGCACTGAACAAACCTCCTTCTACAAGAGGCTCTTCAAAGCTTTACATCTGCTTCACTGGAATGGTCAAGTTTAAAAGTACCTGCAGGCTTTTCAGAGTCCCTGTTAGCTCCCTGCAGTCCCCTGGGGCTGTGGGAACTCACAGCACACCATCACTTAGGTTAGTTTCCAAAAAACAGCACTGCTAAGTGGGCGTTGAAGGGCCTGGGGTTTAAGTGCACCAGTAAGGAGGTTCAGATTAATTAACAACCACACAGTCCCCGCCACCTGAATTCCAGTAAAACCTATTTCAGTTCCACTAATGGGAAGACAGAAAAAACCATCCCCAGTATAAAGGTAAACTAAGGAGGTCAAACACATGCACAGATGCGCTTGGCCTGTTGATGAACTCCTCGTGAGCTCTTCAGTGACACTGAAACTGTGCCTGAGCAGCGTGGTATCAAAGCACACAACTGGTGTTGTTCAGGGCTTGTCTCAGAGGCCCAGTCCTGTATCCTGGAACACAGCACAAGTGAGCAAAAAAGCAAACAGCAGGGCGTGAAGAAAAATCTAGAAGAAATGGTCCCTTTTTGAGTTGGTATTCTCAGCTGTTTAGCTTTAGGCAAGTGTTCCTCCAGAATAAAGAAAAGTTTCTTCCCAAACAACACAGCATGTCACGAATGAAAACTGCAGCTGCTTTAGAGCAAACACAACACTGACAGGCTGTAGTTCCCCAGCCCGGCTCACACCAACACTGCCACATTTGTGCCCCAGCACTGGGTCACTGCATGGGAAAAGGACATTCAACTCCCTCCTGCACTTGCAGATGGGTTGTGCAGCTCCCCACAGCCAGCAGAGCAGCAGCTGTGTCCTCCTCAGACCCCAAGGAAGAGTCTCCCTCCCCAGGCAGTGTTTGGCCACCCCCACTCTGCCCCATGCCATGGTTAAAGACCCCTCTGCAAAGGTCTCCTGGTACAAGAACTCACATGGAAGCTCTATAATAAGTGTAGTGGTTTGGTTTGTCTGTTCTGGGGGTTTTTTTAAAGTAGTCTGAGCTCTAAGCAATTAACCCTTGACACGGAGTCCCAGATCCACAGCAGCTGTTCTCCAGACAGTATCATCTGCTGGAAGTCAGAGGGAAAGGAGAGGAGACTTGGCAGAACACACACAGTGTTTTAGCAGTGCAGGTATCACTGAAATTCCACCCCAAGGGAAAAAGGAAACTCTCCTTTCTGCCTACCTGTGTGTCTGGAAGAGGTGAGACAGGAGAAACAGCAGCTATCATGCAAAGGCCAACAAATACAACATTTTGCACCTTAATTTCCAAACCCTCTTTCATTTGCATCAACACTCATGTTCTCAACATACCTGTTATTCCCTTCCACCTCAGGATGTTCCATGGCTCTATTTTATGAACTGCAGACTGCAGCTGCTGCACAAATACACCACTGCTGCTGAGTCAAACTAACGCCTGGGTTTCTGCTTAGAGCACCAAACAGTGCTTTTGCAGGAGCTGAGTTCTAGTGCAAATGCTTCTGGTCAAGGCTTAAGTAACAGCAGTGTTGAGATATCCAAAAGCAAAGCACTCCTCTGGTCTACAAGGGCTGGATCTTCCCTAAGTGTTCAGTGTAGAGAACCTGCAACATGACAATGGTCTTACTCTTCCTTCAACTTCCTGCTACTGTAACTGCACCTAAGAAAAATTAACCACAATGAAGTGCAAGCCTGACCTGAAAGAGAAACAGAAATTAATACCTGTGCTGTGTATAGACCAATTTTAGTGTCTGTAGGATTCTCAAGTTCTTAATGGCCACTTTTCTAGTAACCCGAATGTTCAGCTCCCTCATGTTTTAAACTCCCACTTGTTTTAAACCACTGGCCTTGATCTAAGCCAGGTCGCAGTGTGGAGATGCACAGGCTCTTTGCCAGGTTCCAGGCACATACAGGAGCAGAAGGGTTACTTTCCCAAGTCTAATGTCTAAACTGTCAAAGCAAAGGAAGAAATGAGGTGCACACAGCAAACACCACCCATGGCTTACTATCCCAGTCAGAAAGTCTGGGGGGCCACCCAGTGCCAGTGAGGCTTATTTCTGCATCGACACACCACGAGCAGGAGAACTGAAGGAGAAAACTGGAGACAGCGAGTCCATCCCTGATGAACAGAAAAAAGGCACTACAGCAATCAGAATATGGAAAGGGTCCAAGTGCAGGCACTAACGCGGTCTGTTACCCTCGGCCTGCAGAGAGAAGTTCACAGAAAGCCACTTTAAAAGAGCCAGTTATGACATGCTTAAGTTCAGCTACAGAATTATGTGGATTAGCAAACTGCAAGACAGCATACACAGATTACCTGAAGATTTAGTCAGCTTGGTTGAAAATACAGCAGTAGGTTTTTTCTCTTCTGTAACAGAAGCACGTTCTTTCTCAGCTTCCTTCTCAACAGCTCCTGGTTTTCCTACACTGACTATCTCTTTGTCAGCAGGTAAAGGTGAGGTATCTCTGGCCGGTAAGGACATCGTGGGGACTTCAGGCACTTCTCTGTCCACAGCCTCCAAGGACTTTTTCAAGGCATTGGTATCTTCCTTGGCTTTTACTTCTACATTCTTCACAGACAGGTCACAGGGCAGCTCTGGGCAAGGCAAGTGCCTCTTCTCACCTTGGGTCACCTTAGGGATCTCTTCATCTTTGTGCATTCCTTCTCTGTCAGTGGTTTCTGTCATGAATTCAGGAGAGCTTTTAGGATGAGCCAACATCACAAAGTCATCTTCCACTGAGACTGGGGAAGAGTCCATGGGTGAGAGAGCTTTGTCATCTCCTGTTTTTGGTTCCATAGCAACAGATGCATCAGCTGAATAAGCCAAAGCATCCAGCTCTTCCATCTGAAGAGGAATCTTCTCCGCCTTGGCTGTTTTTGTAGGTATTGGTTCAGACGGCAGAGCAGCAACAGTTTTGGAAAAGTCCAGTTGGGGTTGGAATGACTCGAGGTAAGGCTTGCCCGCAGCAGCTACTGAACCCACCAGTGCTTCCTCGTGTTCCTCATCGCTTGCAATGCTCTCAGTGGATCTCCTCGTTAGCATGAGAGACGGATCCTCACTCGCTTCCTCAGCAAAGTCAGCTATCGCCTGGCTACTGAACAGCTCGGATTTTCCAAACTGCGGGGACAGTTTTCCCTCCCGTTCCTGGTGCCCAGGCACATCCTGAGGAATGCATTCTGCTATCGGTGCCTTCGAGTACTCTGGAAAGGACACAGCAGCAGCAGCAGCTTCACCGGGGCCCTTTGTTCCCTTAATCAAGTCACACGCAATGGATATATAAGGAGTCTCCAGATCTTCCGGAGTGGTGCTGCTCTCAGGGGCAGGCTGTTTAAAAGCTAATGCCTCTTTAGCTTCCTGGGGCTGTGTCAGAGGTACATTCACTGCCTCCTGGTACACGGGAGGGTTCTCAGCCTCTCCTTTGACATTCTCATACTTGGCAGTGGGAATGAAGGTTTCTAAGGGGGAAGCTTCCAGCTGCACAGCAGACGCTTCTGCCCCAGCAGCCCCAGTGCCCAGCGGGGCCTCCATAACAATGTCTGGCAATATTGGAGAGGGAGCAGCTTCCACCCCTTCGAAGGAGGGGCAGATTTGTGCTGCGGGTTTCAGGGTCTCCTGTGCCGACTCAGAGGTCTGAACCAAGTCAATCTTGGGCTCATAAGCCAGTTTTGACCCTGCTGCATCATGCAGCTCGCTCTCGTAGGCCTCCTGCACCAGGTCAGGGGTGAGCCCCTCGGGCATGTTGGCTGCAGAGTCAGGGGGCACTGCTGCCCCACTCTCTGCCTTGGCAGAGTCAGCTCCCTGCCCTTCCCGCCTGCCAACTGCTCCAGCACCAAAATCACCTTGTTCTGGGCTCGTCTGAGCCTTCATTTCTGCAATTTTTTTCTCATCATCGGTTCTATTTTCTGAAGTGCCTTCCTCCAGTGGAGACAGAGACTTGCCTTTGTTACCATCAGGACTTGGAGAGGAGTCAAATTTAGTACAAGTTATGTAAGTCTGCGAAGGTTCTTTTACAGCTTCTGGGGTACTTGGGAAAGAGGGATCTTCAGCACTGCCCTCGCTCTCGTAATCCTTCTGCACATTCAGCTTCCCCACGCCATATTTCTCATCCAGACTGCTCTGTGGTTTGGCATCTATCTTACTTCCAACGTCCTCCCTCATGCTGCTCAGTCCATGACTAGCACCTTTTACTTCCCATATTGACTCAAATGGTTTGAAATCTGCATATTCTTCCCTCTTAAGAGGGTCTTCCTTCAACGCCCCTTTCTCACGGTGATCACCACCTCCGGACGAGTCTTTGCTATAGAACAGATCTTCCTCCTTTCTCTCAAACAAGTCTTGGGGAGTTTCTGGGGACATTTTCAGAGGCTGTGCAGGCATTTTCTCTAGGTTAGGTAATTCTTTAGGGCCCTCTAGCTGTGTTTCTTCTTTAGCAGGAGAGAAAATGGCTGCTTCTGCTTTAGCAAATGGGGGTTCTGAGTGTTTCGCCTCTGAAATGTCTTTGTCATTTCCCTCTGCAAGGAAGGGATTTCTGGCATTTTTCATGGTTTCCTTATAAACCTCACTTGCGCTCTCCTCGTAAACGCCTCTTGCAGGTAATCCATCTGAGAGTGTACCAAAGGCTGTGTGCTCTTTAAAGGGCTCAGCTGAGAGAGGAGAGAAGGAGGGGAGAGAAGGAGCAGGACCAAGCGGGACTGCAGTGAAATCCTCTTGCCCAAGCGACTTAGTGCTACCTGGCTGCTCCTGCAAGTCCAGACCTTTGTCTGTGACAGAAAGGAAAGTTAGAGAATGCAAGTGCTCTTAAGTCAACGCAAACTTTCAAGACAGGTTCACACGATTTTAGTTATTTAGAGGCTCTTTCAAGTTCTACCATGGATACTATGAGCCATGAGTACACAGTATCAGCTAGAGCTACTCTATTTCACTTCTAGCAGAAGAGGCTGGAGAAGCAGCAACTTTATGCAGCACAAAGATCTCAGTAAAGCTGAAGGTGCCAGACAAGTACAGAGGGCAATATTAACAAAGTCAGAGCGGGAGGGTGGCAAGGTGAGACAGAGAGAGGGGACCTGTGTGTGCTTGGCCATAAACATATGTGTGCCAGCAAAGGCTTTTCTGACACTTCTTTTAAATGGGAATTTGGTGGACACTGTACCAAACAAAACCCACTACATAAATTCTACAGGTACAAATTTTACTTCTATAAAATACTGCAGAAAGTTACTGTGGATTAAATCTTTCTGCTAAATCAGTAAAGCAACTATGCTCTATGTGTTAGATGTATCGACCCCTCTGCTCCACCAGGGGTCCAAGAATTCACAGATGGCTGTATCTTGTTTATCCAACAGTTTGCCATGTCAAGAAATGAATGCTTATTGAAATCTGGAATAGATCAACTGCAAAGTCAAACCTGAGAAATGTGACAGAGGCTATTCTTGGACCCGTGCTGACTTTCAGTCAAGGGAGACTAAAGGGAAAGGGTTAATGAGCTCAGAAATGCAGGAGGGGTCAGACAAAGGGGAGCAGAGAGAACTTGCCTGCAGAGGAGGGCATCAGAGGCGCAGGTGTAGCAGGAAGAGCAAAAAGGGTCTCATCTGAAAAACAAACAAATAACCTCAGCAGAAGTAAAGGGCAGGCTGAAGAGGGGAGAGAGCACACAAGCAGTCAGTTCCCAGGAAACCAAACAGATCCAGAGCCAACACCCACAGGGAACGGGGAACACCACACGGGCCGGGTGATCTGGGAGAGACAACACCCTGATTTCTCCGTGGATCTTACTGGGGGATCTCACCCTCCAAGCCAGTGACCCCCCACAGGGTCAGACACCCCCCAGCAGCCACTCTGTGTTTGCATCCCCCACACTCCCACAGGACGGAGCAGCTGCCCTCGCAC
>VXAY01001546.1:467070-478950 GCA_013399855.1 Oxyruncus cristatus | reverse complement strand
AGCAGCCGCCCTCGCACTGGCAGTCCCCCCCCGCCCTCCCCCAGCGGCAGCTGCCCTCGCACTGGCAGTGCCACACCGTCCTCCCCCAGCTCCCCGTGCCAGAGGGTCTCCAGCACCCAGCCGCTGCTGTGAGAGCAGCAGCCCCAGGAGGCCCAACCAAAACCTGTGCCGAGGCACCATCTCTGACTAAGCCTTGAAACTCCCCACAAGCAGAGCGCTCACAGACATGCCCACACTGGGCACAGTAAGTGACTACTTGCTTTACACCTTGATTTTTCTTGTGTTATAACACGGGCAGGCATTGTTTTTAAAAACTTCTTTGGTATGATCCAAGGAGCCAGTTTGGCTTTGCTGAGTTTGTTTTAAGCCTAATACCTCACCAGACAAACCCAGCTCTCCAATTTCCACTCAAAGCAGCAAAACCAGCCATGAGGAAGCAGGCAAAGCAAGACCAGACCTCTGCATTTCTGCATCAGCAGCAGCATTTTTCCCAGGTTCATCAGGGCCTGTTGGCTTTACATTAATGTAAAAATAGTAACATTTAGGTAAATATATTTTGTTCTGAAAAGTGCATACATTTTCCAAATGAAGGCAGAGGGCAAAATTATATTAAAGCGTTTAAACCAAGATTTTTAATTTTCAGTAGAGTTTTGCTATTTGCCCGGACAAAATCAAGTACTGGAAAAGACGGTTTTCTCCGCTGTTTGTTTGTTTTTAATTAAAAGCAAACAACAACAGAAGCAACAGAATTTACAAGAAGTGAGAAACACGGTAGATGCAGCAGCACATACATAATGACCCCGTGAGGCAAGGCTTTAAGCTAAGCTGTGGTTTGGCACTGAACCACAGCTTTGTGCAGGAGCCACTTGCAGACATTCACGACCTGTCTGGCTTACTCAAGTTAATCCCACCAGCAGTTGTCCAAAACCCAGTCTCCTCAGACCTGCATTTCCTGTCACAATATACAGTTGGTTGGTTTGGTTTTGCAAAACATTTATATCTCGCCGTGTTCTGTGGATTATAAACCTCACTTGAAGATAACAGAACGCAGTAATAATGCTGGAGTGCAGGACTTGGTATTTAGAAGCTCCCTCAACTCCTGCTGGGCCAAAGGGATTTCTGTTCAGCTTTCTAAAAATGACGCTTTTCCATTAAGGACCACACGGAGAGAAACCTCAATTCCAAATTTAGAGCACAGCAAAGCAGTGTCACAGCTCAGTGGTGGCAGAAGCTTTTAAGGACAAAACCCACACTGGAGGACAAGGGATCAATATGTGACACCAAGAACTGCAACGCTCAGCCCTGCTGTGCCGAGTACCCCCTCAGGCCCTTTGAGAGCCCAACGGGAAAGGGGTCTCACAGGGAACCAAGAATAAATCAGTGGAGAGGAGGTGCTGAAAATGTAGAAAGAAAACAAGAGCAAAGAAAGACCACAGAGTCCACCGGGGGAAGGAGGAGAAGAGGAAAACGTACAAGTCCCTGAAGGTGCAGTTCCCTTCCTGCCCAAAGGCCAACTGCAATCTTGACCAAAAACTCTACATTTGAAATCTTTTGAACACTTGGCAAGCCCAGAGAGAGGTTTTGGTTTCTGGTAGGAGCACTGGTTTCAGGAGCATGGGCCCTCATTTCTCATGCTGCACCGAGACAGTGCAGTGCAGAAAGTCCTCCTCAGCTCTGGTTTCCATTTGCTCAACACAAACACCCAATGGCTCTGCCAGTCCCTGAATTCCCAGGGTCTCTTAATGGCAGGATATTATGTCCACACCCAACCTTTATTTTCCACCCGGAGCTGGAGTGTGGAAAGAGATTACATAAAAGCAGTATTTCCTAAGCAGCCAAGGAGAACCACCCACTCTCCCCCCACCCACCTCAGAATGGCATTTTTCCTGCTGGGAGGAAAGAGATACAAGGGCTTTTTCCTGCCGTGGTCCTGGGTAACACCTCCAGGCCAGCAGGGAAAATGGGGCAGGACACCTCCCACAGCAGCACGGATGTGAACTCCATCAGTCCCTTCAGGCTGTAACTCCAGCGAGGTGTGCACTGAAGAATCCTCCCTCCCATGCTGGAGGCAGAGACCTTCCAGCACCAGCAACACACCTCTGTGGGTAGAGCAGACACAGCCAGGACAAGGACACTCCAGGATGCTCTTCCTATCTGCATCTCCGTGGCAGCAATTAGGTGACAAAAACACACAAACCAGTAGCACGCTACTACAAGAATCAGGTAAAAACCCTTCAGAACACAGCAAGCTGTAAGCAAGGCGATTCGAGCACAGGTGGGTATTTAAAACACTTCAATTGACCTGCAAGGTGAGCCTTCTCTACAGCAAAGTTTCACCCAAAGGTACACAGGAAATCTGAATAATCTCCACTTTTTACAAATCATAACTCAAACTCTCCTTCAGGAAGAAGAACTGCTCAATTAATGCTTCCTCAGAAGACAGATTTGTTTCATTAACTACAGAAGAATGAGAGCTCGAAATGAACACAATCTCCAGGAAAAAAGTCTTTACTCCCAATTTTATCCGCCAAAAATCCATAATGATGCAGGTCAGTAAAGTACTTTCAGCACTGCAGTGAAGGTTGACCTCTTATTTATGAGTGGTATCACTTTATAATAGTGACTGAACGCTCCAATCAATGGCTTTTATAGAGAACTTCACACTCAACCTGTCTGACTGCATTCCTATTTTTAACCAGAAACATTCAGCAAATTAAATATTCCCCCCCCAAAAAGCCACCCACAAATAACCCTGCAGCTTCTTTCGTTAACATGAACCCTCATACTTCAAAACTCTCTATTATCTCAGCTAAAACACAAGGTCCCCCAACCAGAATCAGATTTCAGTTTTGTTTAAAAATAAAAAAACCCTGACAGCAGCGTGACAAAGGAGCGTGATTTTAAATCTTATTTTAATTTTTGCTGAATGCCCAAGAACATTAAGATGCTGATATAACCAGCATAAAACTTTACATTTAAATATCGAAGTCTCAGATTAAAAGTAGAGAAATAAACAGAGGGAGATTTTCCAGATAACAAATTAAGTGAAAGTTCACTGCAAAGATTTCCAGAGAAAAAGAGAAGAACCTTGAACATTCCGAAGTAGTAAACTGACAATTCCAAGAAAAGCAATTTATGAGAAAACAGCCTTTTATTTTTTTTTTCCTTCCCACAAAACACATTTGCCAAAGGAAAGCAGGACTTCAGTCTAGAAATAAGAACTTCAATCAGAAGTAAGAACTCAGCCAGGGATTTCCAGCCCTCCTCACCGGATTTGTGGAAGGGATAGTCCCTTCCACCTGCTCCCAGCCTTCCAACCATCAGCAGCAGGACTGGCTGAAGTGGGTTTACCGTTCTGCTGCTCTCCTCAATTTAATGTCTGAGCTCAGCACTCGAACAAACCCTGAGCACACCTCCCTGCTGCCCAGTTCACAGTGGCAGGAGGCTGCATTAGGCTGCAGGATGGCAGCTCCAGCCTCCAGAGCATAAACCCCAGTTCCTGCATTTCCATAGCTGGAAAATGTAACCCCAAACTGGCCAGAACAGCGTGCAAGGGTCCACTCCACCTCTGCCGGGGCAGGACACGAGCAGGTTCCCCGAGTAACAGGACAGGGACTTTACCTCACAGACCTACCACTGCGGGACTCTGACTGTAACACAAACATTTAACAATGAAAGAAAACAGGGTAAATTCATGCTCCAAGGAACGGCATCTGTGACACGACTCACCCGTCGTGTGAAAGTTCCCTTCGCAGCAACCCCTCCGGGCAGATAGGAAAGAGCAACTGTTTCTTTCTCCAGTGCACCAAGTTGTTCTTGTGTCAGCACTTCTAATCTCAGGCTGTTTGCAACACACTCAAAGTGGCCACTAAAAAGTTCAGTTGAATTATTATTTCGAGTTCCTGGATGCCCGATTTCCGACTGCAGTACAAAACAAGGGCACACAACTTCACAAGAATTTCCCGAGAAAAGCAGCTGCCCACACAAGCTCCATTTAAATCATCTCCTGTTATGATGCCATTGTTCTAAATGTGGGATTTCACCAAATATTGAAGCCATACAAGATGAAGAACATGAACTATTAACAGCATGTTTTCACATCACTAGGTCAGGCTGCAGAGCCACAGCAAATAATTACTTTTTCTTATCTGGCTCTTAGTTAAAGGTGTAAGTTTATAAAGAGAAGTTTCCAGAGTAGGAAACTGCAACTTTAAAATACCGGAAATCTTGGAGCAAAGTGTACAAGCTGCTAAAGAAAATGGAGATTTTGTTGAAGATTGAAGGGGAGAAAAGAGCTCCATTTTGAACACCTTGTAGGTATCACAGCTGGGATCACTAAAGGATCCAAGACTTTGATTAGTAACAAGAGCAGCTGCAGGTCATTGCAGGCCCTCATGGAAATTACTGCAAGTGGAATCACCTGCACTGCACAGGAGATTTCTCGTTTCATGTTAACTGAAACAATGAAGAAGAGTTCAAAACAAGCGTTTTGACCAATTCTTGCTGCTTTAAACAGTCTGGTTCTGCAGGCACAGGGCTCCAGCAAGATGTGCTCTCCTGTTGTCTAAGCACAGAGCTATAACCAAACTGGTTTAGGCAAGGGTTTGGTTTTTTTTCCAACACCATTTTTTCATGGTACAGTCTGCAGCTGCAAAAACCTCCCCTTAAGGCAAACTGCCAGCAATGCAGAGCCTGGAAAGCAGTGGCAGAGGTAAGGCTGTGCCACTTCTCCTTTTGATCAGCTATTCAGGGAGAAGAAAGGCAGCACCACTGCCCTGCAATCCCCAGGTGCCAACCCAAGCAAGGAAGAGGAGGTAATTCTGCCGTCACAGCACTCTCCATTACAGTTCCCACACTGCCAAAGCCAGGCCCTGCTACAAGGGGCTTTTTAAAAAGGCCATTAAACCCTTCAGACACAACTGCCAGTCTCACCTCAGCCTCGCACCACTCTGCTCAGTAACACCCTGGACAGGATCCAAAGAGCATTCCAGGGGATGGTTCCATAAAGCCACTTCCTACTAAAAGCCCCTCACCCACGGGAGTGTCCCTACCCCTCCTCAGAGCAGGGACAGCCTTTTATCTGGCTTTGTAGTTTTGTTACTAAAGCCAAACAAACAAAGAACAAAGGCTCACAGTTCAGCTCCAAAGAAACTATTCTCACCCCAAGTATAGAGGAGAAATTCCCAGAAACAGGATGCACATACCTATCCCATGCCAGCAATCCACAGGGGTCACCAGGACAGAGCTGGATCCTCCGAGGAACCAAGAGAAACCCTCTGGCTTGTGAGCAGGGGGCAGGCTCAGGAGGGCTGAGGGGCACAGCCAGGAGCCTTCCCCAAGGAGCCAATCCCCACCCCTGCTTTGTTACCCCAACTGCCACCAGCTGCGGGCAAAGCCTCCCTTCAGGCAGCCAGGCGGCCACAGTTAACTCCAGCGGCCTCAAACACGCCCTTCACAGGCACAGCTAGATCTGAAATCCAAGTCAAACATAGTTCACAGCAAGGCTTAACATTAATCTAGAGCTCTCTCCGCCAGGAATGTTCCCAGATTCAGCACTTCCAGTCACCAGTTTCTACTATTTCAATCTATTTGATTAAAAAGAAGCAGAAAGGAGCAGCGTGGCCAACTGCAAACACGTGTCCAGCCAGACTCAGCTTCACAGCCAAGTGTTCAGTCTCTGGCAATATTTGAAACCAAAAAAAAATATTAGATAATTCCTCTAAAAACTAAATAACTCTTAAGACCCAGACTCTTTACCATACACTGAAGTAACAAACAGCAATTTGGGTTCTGGCAGTGCCACAAAGCAGAAAAATATAATAATTACATCAGAACTTATTCAAAGGCAGGAGGTCTAAAGAGCCATGCAAATCCTATCATTATGCAGACATGATCCAATTTAATTTTAGAGATTATACCAATCACAAGATTCCCTTTCACTGATTTGTACAGATGGAATTTTTCCCTGCTTTCCCCACAATTAAACAAATTAAGCAGTATTTAGATTAGCAACCTTATCATTGCAGAAGAATGTGTTTATTAGCTAAATTAATCTTGGAAGAATGGAGGAGAGATGCTACTGATTTCTTTTGGCATCTCTTCCCAACACATTACCTTGTGTGACAAGCCTCTGACACAAGAGCTTACAGTCTGCAAAATAAAAACAAATTGGTGCATAAGAAATCTTCTTCTCAAAAGGAAAAAAAAAAAAAGAAAAATAACATTATAGCCATTAGTATCTATAGAATATTTTTAATAAAGCAGTGTGAAGATTGCCAGTGTCCTGATGTCCCTGTGACCAACCAGCACTGCAATGGATTGGGATCATTACAGGTCTTGCCAATCCACTTGTGTGTCATTTAAGTCTCGATGCACAGACAGGGAAAAACTGGTTTTCTTACCAACCAATGTGATCCTTTCAAGAAAACTTAGGTCTAAAACACTCTCAATTCACCCCTCTGGCCGGCTGAAGGCCACAAAAGAAGCCACCTCCCTGCCATTTTTCTACTTGCTCCTTCCTTTCTGTTCTGCAGCTCCAACCTGCTCCTGAAGGCCTCACACCTGCTCGAGCATCTGTTTTCCTTGGCACTGCATTCCCTATCACACACAGGGGACAGGGAACGACAGGCACCGAGCAATTTTATCTCCTGTCACAAAAGAGGGGACAGCAGAGGTCAAGAAAACTGTCACAAAGCAGGGATAACTGGGGAAAGCAGGACTTGGACAGACTGATAACATCTTTAACTGGCAACAAGAAAGTTTATATTTATCTCAGTCTCGTGTCTTTAATAAGTGTTAATTAACATATTCTGCCTAGCTGATGAAGTTGATGACATGATTGCCCTATTCATCAAAAAGCTGCAAGCTGAAGTTGACAGCGTTTCCTCAGACACAAGATCCCAGCAAAACCAGGGAGGGGCAGGCTGGTATTCCCAACACTTCTACAGGAGTGGGGGGAAACACAACTAAAAGTATTCTTTCTTTAGACATCAGAAAGCAACAAGTGGAGACAAACACGTTAAAAACCATGGGGGAAAGGAGTAATTCAAAACCTGGAAATCCAATCTGATTTAAAATCTTCCTATTTTGACACTTACAGTTGGCAGCAGATTGATTATTTCCATTTGAAAGATAAAAACATTCTAGTGAGATAACTTGATTTTTCCAGACTTCGTGAATATTAATAAGGCCATTATTTCATTGCTACTGTAACAGCTCTTATTGAAGGAAGGGCCAGTTAAAGCTCCCCAGCAAAGGTGTGCCAGCCAGCTGGAGCTCGGGGGTCTCAGTGCTGGCTGTGCTGTGCTGCCCTAAAAACTGACCCTGGAGAATAAGCAGAAAAATATTGTGCAGTGATTCCAAAGCATAAAAGGAGAAATTTCTATTTTAGATCACGAACCAAGAAATAATAAAAAAATAAAACCTGCAAGAAAACACTTCGTGTTCTACTGAGGCCTCACAGTTCACTATTTTTACTTGGCAATAAAAGCCTCTTTTTCCCTTTCATTTCTAATGCAGATTGATAGTTACACAATTTTCCTCCTACTTCATGCATAAGCAGTTCTGAACACCTCAAGACAATTTACCTGTGAGCTATATGTTGCTTTACATTTCCCAGCCAACAAAAGACCAAGAACTATTTCCTTGCTCCCAAACTATCTGGAGCGCGAAGGACATTTTCAGATTGAACTCTGCATTGCCAGTTTTTCCTGTCTGAGTTTCACAGTTACTATAGAAACCTACCGGCATAAAAAAAAAAAACCAAACAAAAAAGCACCTTTCAAAATATTAACAGAAAATAAAGAAAGGTAACTGCAGCACACCCAGACATGCCTCAGGTTTGAGGTTAACCACCCTTTGTTCCTGCCCAGCACACAAAGGCCAGGCAGATCCAGGAGAGCCACCAAGCAGCTGGGTGTGGCAAAATGGACATGGAGGCAGGCACACAAAGCCTCTAAAGCCCCTCAAAACTGTGTGGCAAGCACCAAAGCCCCCCCCCCCCCAAATTCCAACAGCACGGCAACACTGCTCTCCAGGGTGAAGTGATGCCTATGTGCCTCTGGCTACAGCCAGGCTCCCAGCCTGAGCACTCTCCAAAAGCGCCAGGACACTGGAGGGAGAGGGAGGAAAAGAGAAAACACCACCCACTGTCCCAGAACTTTGTACCAGTCAGCGGGAGAAAACCACCGAGTGGGAAGCCTGAATGCCCTCCTTGACTTCCAGGAGTGCTGTCTGTGGTTATCTGAGATCACAGAGAGGCTCCACAGTCACCAGCAGGGATCCAGCCAGGGGACAAGAGTCCAGCAAGGGGGACTTGACTGTGGGGCCACTCCATAGCCATGCTCCAACTTCCCTAGGTACAGACAGCAAGGAAGGGGATGAGGGGCAAACAAGCAATGGTTCTTCACTGTCTCCTAACTTTGTTTTGTAGGATTTCATCTCCAAGGGGAAAACTCCCAGTGCAATTCCCCACTTGCCTGAGGGCAGCATCATTACAGGGTAGGTGGAAGCTGTGTGGTTTTATCCTGGAGAGCAAGTCAAGGGCTACACACACAGAGCAAATGTACCATGGACTTGGCAGCACTATCCCTGCACGCACTCCGATTAACAGGAGCTGTTTGGCTCCTGAAACTCTTACAGCAGCTCCACTACAGACACAGGCCCAGTGCTGGGCACTGCACAGCACAATGAACAAAACTCAACCAATAACTTGATCCCTTGTTGAACTCACCCAGATGGAAACACTAAACACGAAAATGAAGATACCAGCTTTACTATACCAGTCAAATAGCTGATTACTCTCTCCCTTCTAACATATACATATACTTCAAAAAATCACATTCTATATAAGGTAACTCAGCTTGTGACCACCTCCCTTAGAGCTTTAACGGGTATATTTGGGAAGAGAAAGAGTCTTGCACCTCAGAGAAACACTGAAGTTCAGCGGGAACGTATTTTAATCAATGAAGGGTGCAGATGAAAGTCACCAGTGGTAGTATTCAAGGACATATGGATTTTTTCCAAGTCATGCTGCATCATGTCCTTAAAATCCACACACTCCTCTGTACAAGTCCATGCCCACAGAGCAGCAAGAAAATCCGAGAAGTGAATATGCCGCTTTAGAGTTTGTTTAAAACGCAAATGACAGGATGTGCAGGGAAAAAGGGTCAATGCGTGGGGTGAGCAGAGGCAGGGATAGATCCCTGCATTTCAGCAGCAGCTCCTGCAGCTCAGCTTGGCCAGGGCACAGGACAGCTCCAGGCAGCTCTGCTGACCTGCGTTTGACACTGTCTGGCATGTGAGCACACCCCTCCTGAACCCTCTCCTCAACATGGAGGAATTAAAGAAAAAGTCCTACATTATCAAAGGGAAACCCAAGACTAATGAACAAACTGGCCCTTCACAACATTTGCATATGTATTTACCCGAGGTCAGTGCAGGCAAGCGAGACACAAGGAAACATCTTTATTCTCTCTGCATGCTGGCCCTGGGCCAGGCTGGTGGCTTCTGTATACAGCTTCTTGTTAAGTGCAGTTTAACTTCCAAACACCACAGTCTCTTCCAGGAAAGTGATGTATGACCTCCCTTTAAAAGCAGGATTCACTGCTGCAGGATCTAGAAGGAAAGTGGTATCTACTCATCATTGTACATTGGTTATTTTTACTCTGGGCAGCAAGCCAAAAAGAAAAAGGGGGGCATTGCTTTGACCACGTACAACTACCTCAGACTGACCTTCCTTTGCACTGTCTGTAAATTCAAGTAATCAAAAGATTTACATAGCAATGTCTCTGGAAGTACTGCAGGTTTTGGTACCCACAAAACTGCGAGTACCAAAGAACCAGAAAGCATCCAGGACAGCCCAGGTCTGACCGCAGTGCTCCTGCTTGTTTTCCTCTCCGGCAAATATTTAGATTAGCCCTTCTGAAGGGAGGCTGCTGTTACCCTGCCAGGGACTTGCATCACATATAATTATGTCCCAGTCTTTTATAACAACGATACCGAATCCTCCTAAGTGTGTAACTAATAGCAATTACAGAGGTTTTCTTTTTCGAAACACCCCCGTCTATATTTAAAATACATTTGAATGGGCCATCAACCAGGCAATTCACTTTTGCTATTGTTACACTGACAAAAAGCAGCAGCACAGCCAATTGTTGCAGATCAAAGAAGCCCTACTATCCTCAAAGCTCAAAGTAAATGAAACTATAACTCTGCAGAAGGAACCACCCCAGCCACGTGCCTGTCCCTGCCATGGTCACCCTGCCACCAGTTGCAGGCAGAAAATTCCTTTTGCCCATTTCCCAACATGACTCAAAGGGCTTGACGTCAAGCCAAATATTCTGCCCCAGACCATTTTAACACCAACTGCTAAATGCAAAACTAACAAATACCCGATGTTTAAATGGACACTCCTGCATCTGAGAGGGCTAAAGTGTTCAGGAGATAACCTGACAATGCTCTCATCTAGGAGTTTCAGGTACACAGCCTCTAATATTTCAACTCATCATTAGAGAAGCATTGTGTTACAACACCTTGTCTTTGGAAACCAGGCCTCCCCCATATGCCAGTCCTCACTTCAGCCCTGAATTAATCATCACTGACACATTAAAATAACCCTTTGATACCACTCTCAGCTACACTACGCAGTTCTCACAGTCAGGTCTCCTCTACTCTAACCAAGAGCTATTTCCGGAATTACTGTGCTCTTTTTGCACTGTGCATTTTTGCCTTATCCTTTGGGGGTCAGAGAGCAGAGAAACAAATCACCTCTGGAAAACACACTTTTTTCCCCTACTTTTCAAAGCAACACGATGTGGTTGATCTTCTTTCTTCCATTCAGTTCTGTTTAAACCACCCAGAGCTCCACTCAAAGAACATGCCTAGAAAAAATTCTGTTCACTCATCATACAGAATCCCTCCTCTTCAGTCTGTTGCAAGCTTTTGTCATCATCTGTCCTCCAAATGGTGGTAACAAAAAAAAAAAATTAATCTCCCCAGCATATTGCTACACTGAGAGATTCCAGAGGAACAAAAAAAACAGGCTTCACGAAAGACAGCAGCACAACCAGCCATAAAGTCCTGTCACACATGCAAATAAAACGCATTGTGAAACTCCCCCTGACAAAACCGAATTCAGGTTTAACAGGCCTTTTTTTAATCATTGTGCCAGATGCTTTTCTTGATTAGATCTTGAGCATCATGTCCCCTCATACTACGAATGTGAAGTTATTGTTGAAATCCCGCATCTTTACAACACAGCAATGCCAGGGCAGCAATGAAGGTAAGCACACACCATTGCGATCTCGAGGCACTTCGATTTGTTCCTTTTCGCTGTTTTAATGGCCTCGAGTCAGCTCTTGCACTTCGAATTAAGCAGAAGCAGAGCCAAAGCACACTCGCAATCCGCATGCAAGGCATTAGTCATGCGGGTCAGCTCCTGGATTAGACCTTGCCAGAAGGGCTCTGGCATTCCAGCAGCACTAGGAATTGTCGGGGGGCGGCACCCCCGCCCCGCTCCACAGCTCTGAACTCCCCCACATCACGGGGCGACGCCCTGGAGAAGCCCCAGGTGAGAGCCGTGGCCATCCAGGGCGCGGGGTTGACATTCTTCTCCAGGGCTGCCACACCTACACCAGCGAGCAGCCTGGGCGCCTTTTGTGCTGCCACACATTCCTCACTAGTTCCCTCTCCGGGGTTCAGCCCCACGGTCCGCGGCCGGGGCGCGGCGTCCCCACGCGGGCTGCGGCCGCGGGGCCGTGCCGGGCAGGTGGAGGGCAGGCGGCCGCTCCGCAGTCCCCCGCCTCGCCCCTCCCT
The DNA here is from genome assembly GCA_013399855.1 of Oxyruncus cristatus. Taxonomy (NCBI): domain Eukaryota; kingdom Metazoa; phylum Chordata; class Aves; order Passeriformes; family Cotingidae; genus Oxyruncus; species Oxyruncus cristatus. Next base: position 467,136 of record VXAY01001546.1, on the reverse strand, counting down.
GCGGGCGCTGCGTTGAACATGAGTAAGATTACAAGTATCTGCGCTCCCCTCCTCCCCCGCGCTCCC
>VXAY01001546.1:422990-465738 GCA_013399855.1 Oxyruncus cristatus | reverse complement strand
GCCCCTGCGCCCGCAACCGCGCCGCTTCCTCTTGTCTGCTGCCCCTGAACGGCGGCCAGAAGCGCTCGGCGAGTTCCGAAAGGGGAGGGGATAGCCGGGCTCTGAGGACGGAGGGTGCGGGGCCCCGAGCCACGCGCACCCGGGTTCGCTCACCCTGGATGTGACCGAAGGCGTCCCGGGCGTCTCCGCACTGCGGGGCCGAGGAAGGGGGAGGCGCCGTCCCCATCCCGATCCCGCTCCTCGGGCGTCGCGCCGATCACCGCAGGCGGGACCGTCCCCTGGGGTGGGAAGCGGAGTCAGCCAGCGCCTTCCTCCGAGGGCAGCGCGAGTTTAACCAAAACATGATGCAAAAACCTTCCCGAGTCTGAAAAAAAACAGAGAGGGGACATTGTCAGAAGAGACGAAGTTGTTTAACCACCCGTGTTAGTGTAGGGCCTCCACCGAGCAGATCTCATCATCTCTTAAAGTCTGCATTGAAATTGTGCAACTTCTGCGGGAATGAATAGAAGGGAAAGGGAAAAGGAAAGGGAAGGAGAAAGGAAAGGAGAGGAAAGAGTAAAAAGGAAAGAGGAAAGACAGAAAGAAAAGGGGAACTGAAGGGAAAATGGAAAGAGGAAAAAAGGAAAGAGGAGAAAGGGGAAGAGGAACTGAAAGGAATAATGAAAGAGGAATGGAGAAAGGAAAGGAAAGAGGAAAGGAAAAAGAAAAGAGCAACGGAAAGAGGAGAGAGAGAGAGGAGAAAACTTGGCTCCTGCCAAGTTGGGTCCTGTCAGACTGTTGTAGTCTCCAGCTTTCTGCTCAGAGATGGAACATTGGCCAAAGCCCTGAGGGTAACAATTTAACTAAAATAGCATCTCTTTGGGTGCAGTTTCTACCCACACAACTGCCATGATAAGACCAAAAGGCCTTATAACGCTATATTTAACACTATTCCAACATTATTATGGGTTTTTAACCCACAGATAATTTATTCTCCCACATATACCTGTATAAAGAGATTAGTCCATGGAAACGTTCAGAGCAAGCAGCTGCATGTTCAGTGAGACATGAGAAGTGAAGAAAAAGCAGCTCTCCTGTCCCTTCCCTTCTGCCATGAAGGTTGCAAAGGATGCAGGAATGGATGCAGGGATGAGAAGAGTCTCTGGCATGGAACTGGGGGTCGATCTCCAGCTGCACTCACTGAGAAACACGATGGCAACATACAGTGGAGGGGCCTCAGGGGCCCCAGCACTGAGGCCCCTCTTGTCTCTGGAAAACGCACCATAATCTTTGCATGAGCTGCCTGCACCCAAATACTTGTTGCTGCTCTTTGTACAGCAAAGGCCCCTCTAAAGCACCTCATTTTCTAAAGAACTAGAGACCTCCTTCCAAATTCCGTCTTAATTTGCTCAAGGCCAATTACACCTCTTACCACTTCTCTCGTTAATTTAAACTGTTCTTTTCTCCATATTTCATTTCTAAGGATACACTTTATCCAGCCCTATCCTTGCTCTCCTAAGCCAAGGCTGGAGCAGCTTCCCTTGCTCCTCCAACCGCCTTTCCCGGCACCCAATCCTCTCTCAGTTTAGGCATGGGAAATTCCAGATGAGATTTTTTTTTTTTCCAGGAATGTACAAAGACATCAATATTCCCTATCTCTACCAGAAATTACTAGAAGGAATGTGCAGAGTATTTTTATAAACACAATGATGGCAACACTGTTATCCCTATGGGACAAATGTTTCCCAGCAGGTGAATAAGCACTTGACAACCTGTGAGGTCTTTGCCCCTCGTATTTTGTATGTTCTATTGACAAATTATCCGTTTATATTTCCAAGTCAGCCCTTTTTACAGCGATATAAAGGATGCTCCAGCAGCAGCAGCAGGATGGATGGACAGCAAATCAAAATATGTTGATTGAATAAAGTCTTTGTACTTTCACCAGCCAATCTACTTTTTGCGCGTCTCCGTTAAGCAAGAAAATGGGTTTTTAAAATTCCATTAAAATATACCCTAAGGCAACCAGGTACCTTTAAAAACTTGGAAAATTCTGGGCTAGACACAGCACTGAAACTGATTTTAAAATATCTAACTACGGGGCTTTTTGGTCATCTACAGGGAGGTAAAGTCTATATATAATTTGGCTGATTTTATCAGAAAACTTGGAAGAGTTTCTATCATCAATTAAGGACAAATGAAAGGGGTTTTATTTAGAGACAGGAAGTGACTAAAGGTCTTGGAGGGAAACAGGAAGGGAGTTCCAGATTCCCCGAGCAAGTCAAATTACCAAGCGAGAGGAAAACACACTCTCCAGTAGTGGCACTACTGCAAACCCCCCTTTTTTTCAGCCCTTTGCAGAAGTATTTTACAGTTCTGATATGAAAATTGTCGACAAGTAGGAGTATTTTGCAGATATTCAGCAACCTCATTTACAAGCTTGGTTTTCATGAGCTGTTTTCCTATAGCAGAGTTGGGAAGAAAGGCATTCCACGGGTGTTTCTGAATTTCCACAGCAGTGCTGCCAAGGGCCATGTGGATTTTTTTCTGTCCACTCTGACCATCGGCTTGATCTTACACAGAAATAATAAGATATCACAGCATATTCTAGACTAGGATAATAGCTGTGATGGGCCAAATGCAGTATTATCACTTCACAGCAGGATCCAACAGAAGAAGAATCCCCACATTTAGTGTCAGATGGTAATTTTAAACGAGGGATTAAAATCGTGAGGGTGGCTGGATTTCTGTCCCTCCTTTTAAGCTCGGAGGACAATCCCCCAGGTTTCAGGCACCTGGAAGGATCAAACCCTGTAAATCTTTGTTTTCAGCTCATGCCCGTGCTGCAGAGCCTTGGGTATTGAGTATATTTGCCTGGCAGGTTTGGCTTTGCCTGAACCCCTGCAGGACTCCTCTTCAAGAGCAGCAGTGATAAAATCACTCAGTTGATCAGCACAAATGCAGCATGTGGATGGAAAAGGTCAAACAACCGAACTAAGGGACTGCCATCTGAACCCCAGCCAGGCACAGTTAATGTTATGTCTTACTGACATCGTGACGAGAGATGCAACAAGCTGGACCATTTCCCGCAGCACTTCCATGCTCCTGGATTGCCTCCTACCTACACACTGAGCCCAGCAGAGTCCTTTCCTCTCTGCCCAGCCCGAGGGTGAGGGCTGGACACTGAGGGACCATGCAGTCAGCTACTAATGTCCTTAAGTGGGTTTAACATTCCTACTTTTCAGCCCCTCACACTTTTAAGAAAGGCAATGACATTGTTCACTTACCAGTTTGGCCACACTACTTCTCACTCCTGAGGAACATAAGGACCACCACCAGCTCCACAGGACCTAGACACAAAAATCCATTCTGTTAACACCTCTTGCAAACAGCTCCAGGTCGTATCAACTACTGTTTCTAACTCATGCTCTCCACTCCTACTTTTCATTTTAAATCGATGTCAAGTTTAGACCTTGCCATCCCTAAATCTAGGCCCATGGACATGCCTGAATTCAAACTTACAGGGGTTTTAGGGTTTTATTACAGTTCTGTTCTGTGAATCCCCCACCATAATTAAAAGCCTGTAATGAAATATTTGTTCCCTATGTGCCTGAGGCTTCAATGGAGGGAAGAAAGCCCACTGATGCCCAGAAACTTTTGTGTCTTTCTGACTGACAGATTTGTGATGTTCAGTTCCCAGGGAGTGAAGCAAGGGGAATCCACTCTTTACATCCCAAATTACAGCATGGACAGAGCAGCTGTACAATTTACAGGTGTAGGTGACTAGAACTTACACCTCCAACAGCAAGAATGAACTATGAAATGATGGCATTTTACCTACATTATTTTAAGAGCTTTTTTAAAACTTAGGGATTTGTTGCACTTACAATAATTTGGAATTTAAATTGGTTTGCTTTGCAAAGGGAAAAGTGCATATATTTTAAATTAGAAATCAATTTTTGCTCTTTTTCAGCATTCATATTGACCCACTGAGGAAAGAAACAGCCTGGTAACCAACGTCCAGGGTTATTCCCTTGGCTGCCAAATGTGCCTGAGGAGAAAAGAGATGGATGGCAGCAACATTTTACTGTTCCTGTAGACAAGGCTGACAGCTTCATTCCTGTTGTTACGAAACTTAAACACCCGGGCAAAGTGGGCACAGGGAGCAGCAGCACTGACCTGAGCTGGCTCGTGTTTGGAAGGTCCCAGCTGCCGCCTTCCAGCACGCTGGGAAGCAGGAGAACTTGGTGGCTGCCCATTCCTTTGGGAGCCAGTAAGTGGTTTTTAAAGGCCGCCTGACATTTACCCAGATGGCACAAGCAAAAAGGAGGGTGAGAGGTGTGAGAACGACTGAAGATAGTCCAGGACAGAGATGCAAACAATGTAGGACCTGAAGCTATAGGAAACCTGAATTTGCTTGTTTTACTGGTTTTGGAACTAGTTCCTGAGTGCTGTAGACAGGGATGTGTTTTAGGTGAGTCATGCCAGTGGAAGTCTGAAGGCTACCTGGGCGCAGACAGAGTTTTGGCAAGGGAAAAAAGGGAGATAAATCTCACAGGATGAATTCTCTCTGACATATCCTGTGAAAAGGAGCAGAAACAAAAGGGAAAGATCTTGAGAAAGCAGCACATGAAAAAGAAGTTACCTAGGGCTACTTTAGTCCCCAAAGAAAATCAAAGTTGGTCAGACTTCCAGGGTATAATGTTTGGCAGGTATCACTTACTCTAAACTATTTTCAAATGCATTTTTTGCAGTGCAAATACAGTTTTTACTCTTCCCATTGTAACTTGTAAAAAACTAGCATATTTCAGTAAAAAACAACTACTTGAATACCATGTAAGTCTGCTCAAATTACTACTTCAGCACAGGCTCTTGGCTAAGATTCACTGGGTTTATTCCATCAGGTAGAAACAGGTTGCAAAAAAGTGCAAGTTTTAATGTATGAGCCTGGAAATAACTAGAACTTGACCATATCCTGGGTAGAAATGCCTGGGTAAATTGGAAAAAAACCCAATCTGTTTGACTTTACAGTTAATTAGCCGTGTGTTATTTGTTTCTCATCCAATTTTGCCCACATTAAGTTTCGAAAATAAAACCAGAATTTTGAACTAGCAGTCTTTAAGAGTTATCCAACTAAACTGATCCAATAGAGTTCTTGTAAATGACTGCTTCTTAAAAGAATAAAATCACAGAATCATCAAATGGTTTGAGTTGGAAGGGACCTTCAAACCATCCAGTTCCAGCCCCTGCCATGGGCACACACACCTTCCACCAGACCAGGTTGCTCCACTTGTTTTTTCCCCTTAAAATCCATTCCTATGGCTGCTGCAGAATGCTGAACACGGACAAGCGATTTCTGTATCCCACTGTGGGCTAAGAGGGCAGACAGCTGGGGACAGACATTCCAAACTGGACGAGCCCTCCGGCTGCTGAACCCACAGAGCAGAAAGATCAGCCCTGGCAACTGGCACAGCCTCAAACTATTCGCTTTGGTTCCCTCAGACTAAACCAGGCCAGGACTGGGTAATTCGTCCTGCTCCATATAGCATCCATCTAACGGCAACCAAATAAAGATAAACACACTATTCCTAAAAATAGAGCAGCATATCATCACTCATATTCTTCACAAATAGCAAGGGCTATTTAAACTGCTTTGACAATGAAATCAGGTGCCCCCATATAAATACACTGTATATGATCCATTGGTTCAATTTTAGATCATTTTATGGCAACTGAATGGTATTCAAACTTTCATTGCACTCCTGTCAATATGTAACTTTTAAACACACTGTGTAAGGGAGTTTTTTCTTGCTCTCTGTTTAGAAATTTCAGTTCAAATTAGGGATTTTTTTTCTTCCTCTCTGCTTAGAAATTTCTGTTCAAATTACGGATATTCTAAGTATTTCTGCCTTCGTAGTAGGGTGTGGCATATGTTTGTTTGGATGCATAAATGCATCCCCAAAAGGTGAACCAAAAAATGGCACGTATCAAAGGTCTGAGTGGCTGGTTGCCATGAGTTAGGCTCAGTTGGAAGCTCAGGCTTCCCATCAAGTGTGGAGGCTCAGTGTGTTACACAACCCTGGCACGTTACAAAGTCAGTTCCTCCCACACACAGTTCACGAAGCACAATACAACAGGTGCACAAAAGATGGGTTGCGTAGGGGTGTTTTGGAAAACGGAGGCAACAACAAACCAAAGGGGGCAGTGGAAAAACAGTACTCAGCTTGTCACCTGCCTGTCCTGGGGAGCTGTTTGCTCCTGTAGATGTTCGGGAGTCGAAAGATCTAGAACAAGCAAGGGAAGACACACGTGCGTTGAAGAAAAAAGAGTGAAAAATGAACTTCAGCAAGTTAGGAATAACATCCCACAATACTAAATGGAGCCTTAGGCACTCTGTGTTGTATTAGAGGTGGCTGCACACTCTTTGTGAGTTCTCCCCAGCCGTAAGCTCCTAAGGCAAAGCCCCCTTAATCCCCGACTTATGGAGCAGCGCAAGGAACCCTCGATCCCGCCGGCAGCCCCTGAGGCTCACTGGGGTTATAAATACCTCTGTCCCTAGGGGTGGCCAAAAGCTCTGTCCCTCACACTGCTCTCAGCTCAGTAGCTGGAGGCACTGCCCCACCACATGTTGGCACCACACCGGGAGAGTTCCGAGCAACCCGTATTCCCAGGGAGAGAACGGCATGACGCTCGGAAGGCTTTAATTCCACCCACTCTGTGGCGTGTCAGCACACGACTGGGTGGGTTTGCAGTCCTCCCTGAGCCTTGGCACCACACACGCGTGTGGGAGAAGTGTTCGGAGCCACGTCACCTGGGCCAACAGCACATGGCATTGCACAGGAGAGGCGGGTCTGGGCTTTGGCAATGCCTGGATGAGGATCCCAGGGGATTAATGAAAGAGTGAATGGGGGGACCTGTGTGAGTTTTGGGGCTCCCCAGCAAGTGGGAAAGGTGGGAAGTTCACAGAGGCTGCACTGAGGACTGGGCAGGCCCCGGGAGGGGAGGACAAGCCAAGCACTGTCAGTCAGCAGCTGCTGGAAAGAGAGGAAACCAGCACAACAAAATGGCATCTGTATCCCCCAGCTTTTGAACAAGTGGCCTGTGGCCAGATGTGAGAGGGAGAAAAGAGTGAGAGGAATCATGAGCCCAACACGCATAAACTGTGGCAGATGAAGACAAAAAGGAAAGGGCAAGAAATCCCCTCTTCTAGCCCAAGAATAGATGGGGCAGAGAAACAGTTAAACAGGTAATTTCAGGTTTCCTTGCTGCACTGAATGTATTAATAGTTTGATTCAGTTCTGTTATTTGAAAGGAAGGCAGAAGAAAGGAAAGGGCAGAAAGTCCTCCTTACAAGCAGACAACCAGATAAGGCAGAAAACAAACCAAAAAATTCTAATTTTGAGTTCCCTTGCTGCTCTGAGTATAGTTTGAGTCAGTTCTGTAATTTTAGATATACAACTAAGCCTACATTTCCTCTACTCTCCCTTCTCAGTCCAAACTTATTTCTGAGGACTGGTGTTTCCCTCAGGGATGTGCATGTAAGTGTTATTGCAATAAAATGCAGTGGTTTGTGGGTACCTGAAGGCAAGAGGACTAAAATCTGGTGCAAGGTAAATCACGAGGCAGCTGTTAGAGCGCTTTTAGTGTGACCAGGACTGACTCTCCAGCCTGACTCTGCTTGTGCCAATTGTATAAAGACATCAAATTAGGAAGGTGCTACCCTAAGGTAGACAATATTCTGAAAGAGCCATGCACTTATTTATTGAATAATAACAAATCTGAGCCTCTGCATTTATGAATATCACTCAGATTAAACCCCTTACAGACTGAGAATTCACCCTCCAATGACTATTAAGCAAAAAACCCACCCACAGATAAAAGCTGAAAAGACATTTGAACGCATATTAATAGTAATAAGCAAAGCCATTACTATGATTAAACCTTTAATGTGATTAATGTGTTTTGGAAGGATTACACCTAAAACCTAGAAAGCACCACGGGGCTGGGGAGGAAAGGCAAAAGGTGTTCAGACTTAGAAATGAGATGCAGCTGTTTAGCTCATCATTTCTTCAGCTGAAGGGAATATGACTCCAGTACAGCATAAAAGGGCCCTGCAAAGTCTGAAAAATCAAGAAAAGCTTTTAAACTAACTGTTGTTTATAACTTTTTTTTTCTAGAACTGTATACTAGGTTTTGTGCAACACACATTTCTAATATCTGGCTTCGCTGTTACCCGTGTCTTTGAAAACAAGCGAATGTTGCCCCTCCCTGTATTTTTCAGAACATAGTGGGATGGGCTGTGCCCCTGAAACAATCGTTAACTTGTATCTGCAGATTTCATCTAATCTTGGTACTTGATTCTAAGCTGCAGGCTCTCCTGGCTAAAGTCTGCATATTTCTAAGAACAAGCAGTTCAGATACTGCTATTCTAGTTCCCACCACACCACAAGAACTGAAATAGCATCAATTAAAATTGTCATTGACCTCTCGCAGAGCACTGATATAAGGGCCATTCTCCCCTTGTCCCAGCTGCTTCTTATACAACGGGGTATTTGATTTCCTCGGAACATTCGAGAGAAAGATTAAACTGTCCAATGTTTCCAATTAAAACCAGTTTGTGTTCTACAGTGCCTTTAACCACTTCATTAAATCACTCATTATGTGTCTCCTCACAGCACTATTTTCAGGTCTTTCCTTTAGTCTGTAAATTTTATTCACTTACGGATCTAATAAAAACATCAGGAAGCTTAAGTTTCATTCATATGCCGAGTATCACAGAGATGTAATTAAAAATCATTCCCAGGATTCCATCTGGCACTTCTATGCTCCATCAGAGCACCCGACTCGTGTGTAAGTGTTCAGAAGTCTGCAGATCGGAGCAGTGTGAGCAGAGAAAATGCCTGTCTTCTCTGGATCTCAAGCCCTGGGCTCCTGCTCCTCCTCGGGCCCAGCACACAGCCCGTGTGTTGGCCCGGCAGCACAGCGTTCCTGCTCTGTTTTTGGGAACGCTGCCAGTGCACTTCCTTGGCTCTCCGGACGCCTGGGAGCAGCCCGAGGCCAGCCCTGTGTGCCGTGTGCGTGCTGCAGAGCGGACACACTTCAGCTGCCGCACGGGGATGTTGGCATGAGTGCTCTTGGCAGCGGGCAGAGCGAGCACATAACTCCCTCACTGGCTTGGTTGCCCCGGTTGCCAGCACAGTCAATATTGGCCTCAAGGTGCTTCCTCTTGACCTTCACAGCCTCGGGGAATCTCCACCGAGCGCTTTCTCCGAGGCAGTGATTCCCTCACCTTCCCAGCTCCGAACTGAGGCTCACCTGAGTCCTCCCTGTCCCACCAGCAGGTATCACACGTGCCCAGGTAACGGCCAACTCAACTGCATCCACTGACCTTCTCTGCAGAAATGTCCAGCCTACTGTAAGCATCCCACTTACTCAAGATTTGTTGCCATTTTTCCCCCCAAAATACAGGTTTGCTGTCCAAAGTTACACTGAAGTCCTTTATTTTTATGTAAATGCTGTATCTGGCTGTTATAAATTCAAACACACATTGAAGTTGTCACTCTCAGTCACTCCTCCCCTAAGAAAACAACACTGAGCTTTAAGAAGCAGGTGACAATCAGACACTAACCCTGATGGCACTTCTTATCACCGGGTGAAAGGATTAAAAACAATGAGTTCTCTTTAGAGATTTTCGGCACCAACTGAAAAGGCTGTTTAAACAATAGGAACTAAGTGTGTTCACTAAAATAAGAACACTTCTTCTTTCTTAGTTCTCCTACAGAAACGGTTTTCATAGATAAAGATGTTAGGCCTGGTTTTACAGACATTGTTTGCAGAGAAGCACGTGGCTGTGTTTGAATGGAGGGCATAGCCTGTGTTTTCAAACTCTGGTTATATTTAACTAAGTACTGCCACAGGCCTGCAATGCAGAGAGTTTATTCTGAGCGCTAAAACCAGCATAAAATGGGAAAGCTGATACTGGCCTCTTTTTGCGGGAAAGTCTGGCTCAACTCCAACCTTCCATCAGTTTAGGGAGTAGTTAAACTACTTGTCAGCATAAGGAAACAAAATTACTCAGCCACTTTACCTTTCTGGCATCATTTTTCCTTGAGATCTATTCCCTAGTCCTATTCCATGTGCCAGAGCTCTCTGTGACAGTCCCAGGGTAACATGAAGGGAGTGTGATAAACCCACCCACGGTACCTTTGCTGCAGGTACCCTGCAATTGTTACAAATCAATCTTTTTATGGTAGTAAAAGGAGGTGTGGTTCGGTTCCTGCTTCTCAGAGGGGCTGGAGGAGTTTTCACAACACAGAATCAACACTGCTTTTATTTTAGCAACAAGAGCTCTTCAAGCAATGGCATTTAAGGAATGAGGTCACATATTCAAGCTGTTCAGATACAACAGTGTTTGGAGATGTCAGTCAGGCTAGAAAGTAGATAAAAAGTGCATCAGCTGATCAGGCAGACATTTCTAGAGCAGGGCATGCATGGGGAACTCCAGCCTGGCACAGAGATGCTTCTGAAGCCCTTCACACTCTTACCTACCCAGCACAGGTAGGAAATACCAATGACAAGACCTGCTGCACATCTCTGAATGCTGCACTTCGTGGCTCGAGACAAAAAAGGAATGTTCTTACCCGAGTGAGTAGTTTTTCTCTATTAGGAAAGGTTGCAGTACAAAAGACGGTGCAGCAAGAAAACCTATACAACATATTTCATTCCTATATTGGTGACATTTACTCAGCAGTGTAGAGTACTAACCTGACCTTAGAACTTCACCCAGATATATTTAATTAACGTGGAAAATTTGGCTCAACATTTTTGGCTAATGGCACAAAATACAGAAGTGCCCCCCTGCATCTATAGAAAGACCAAAATCTACTCCTCTGAGTGTCCCATTATGTAAAAAAAATGGGTCAATGGCTGACATGGTCTGACTGCAACCTCAGTAGAAAAGTGCTTGACCACAACCAGACTTGAATATGATCTTTAGTAAAAAGACCAACACATGGTTGATAGCCAAGCGGCTCCAATCCGATTTACCATCAGCAGTTCAACTGAAATCCACAGGAGTGTAAACACTGAGACCACAACACTGGGCCAAATTCCTTTTCAAATGTAGTCACTTAAAAAAATCATCTCACTTTTCCTAAGCACATGGAGCATGACAAGTCAAACACATGGACACAGACAAGTTCATCTGAAAAACTTAAACTTTGTCTCCCAGAAGACATAAATCCAGCATTTTTTCACTCCTGTAAATGTCTTCTCAATGGTTACTGAGTGATACGTCCTTTCTCAAAACACATTCTAGAAGGAGTATTTGCCACTTCTGTTGTTACATATATATATTTCTGATATATGTTTAAACTATAATTTCTGTTACAGCAGTGCCAAAAATTAGGCATCAGAACCGCTTCTCTGAAGAATTTCCACTGGCCAAGGCTCCACATGGAAAATATTTACATGCAGAGTTCAGTAAGAGTATTCCCATAAATAAAAGAACCCGGGTACAAATGCTGCAGACTTCAGCCAAAAAGATGACAGCACTCAGCACAAACCCACTGCAATTGTCTTTAACACATGCAGGATAAACCAGGCTGTCAGGCAGGGATCTGTCTTCAATTTTTATGGAGCTGTTTATGCCAAATATACATCCCCTGCCTTCAAAACTGCAGAATTATTTCCAGGCCTCACTCATCTACCAGATACTTACATTAGGCTTTAGTAATTTATATCATTACAGAAATATCAACACTGGGCCCTTGCACCAGTAAATACTTCAATAAATCTTATTTTTAAGTTTCTCTCTTCCCCTAAATTGTATTTTGCTGTTTGTGTATTGAAGCAACAAGACTGCAACGGCAATAACAAGTATTTATGGCACACATGGATTTGCGCTGCTTCGTGTTTGCACAGAAGCCAAAAATGCTCAACAAGCCTCACCTGTACATGGGGGTTTATCCAAGGAAATAAGCCCGTGTTGCTTAAGGGCAGCACTGGGGTGCATAAGGAATGAGCTCCCAAGGGAGGACCTGAATTTCAGGAACGAACCCTGAGAACTTGCTGGAGTGCCTGCTCCCATTATTTCTGTACAGCCCCAAGGCAGGGCAGAATTAGCCCCAGGAATCCACGAATACTGAAGTCTAACTGGAAAATACCACAATTCCAGACTTTTCCAACTGTGATCTGACCAAATATTTGTTATGTTGAAGAGGAACAGGAGATGGATGGGTAAAACCTTTGGGAGGAACTTGATTCATAGCAGACATGCAAATGCGTGACATAAACCTGTCCAGGCATAACCAAAAATCAAGCAGCAAGTTAAGCAGACAATTATTTCACTGAATTCTGACCAAAAAATTAACAATTTAGTACCTGTCCTTTCCCCCTCATAGCCCAGACAGCAACCCCCCGGCCTGTAAGACATTCAGTATTATCTCCAGAGAGAAGGAAGAGCTGTGGAATGTCCAGCTGTAGAAAAGATCAGGGAAAGTTCTGCCATGGAAAGTGAAAGTACCGAAGGGAGCAGCCAGTGGGTAAAACTGAGACAGTTGAACTGAGTTTCTGTTTGAAAAAGAGTGTTTTCATTGATACAATTACAATTATTCTTGTTCAGTTCCACACTCTATCAATCACACTTTTATTTCTCTCTCTCTACCAACAGTAGACAGGGATAATTTTGTACTTTCCTCGTTCCAAAATGAAATTAAAGCCTGCCTGAAACAGACTGATCTTTCTCTCAGGAACTTTCATCTCGCTCCTTTGACTTCAGCAAAAACTTTTTGATCAAAACTCCCTCATCTGTACAGTACAATAAACACCTCAATAAGCTCCCAGAGAAACGAAACCCATCTCAAGTTGTCCATTAAGCAATTTTCAGCCGAGGTAATTTGCTTCCATTGTAACCAATTAGTGGGGTACTAAGAGCACTTTCCCACTTCATTATTTCATGTTATCAGAACGTGGGTGATCTACCACGTCCAGATACCTCATTTCATGGCTGAACAAAAGTCATTCTACACGTCTGAGTCAGAAACTCTGCCATTGCTTCTTCCAGGTGCAGTCCCAACAGACAGGAATGACTGAGCCCATCTCAGCTGTTGCCCAGATATAGCAGCAATTACAAGTGTTTGAATTCTTTGTTAATTGAAGGTACATTGCAGTTGTGCTACACTCAGTACTTATTTTGGCCAGATCCTCAGGTACAATAAACCAGCACATGTCAATTATGTTAATTAACCTGTGTAATTTAGGCCGCTGACTGGAACTGCCTTCTGGATGTGTTGATGTTTTTTAGGCTTGCCCTTGTTTCCTGTGGAGAAGCAGAATCACTCTGTGTAAGTGCAAACAGAGCCGAGGCCAGCAGAGTAAGCCTGGAGTAGCCTCTTCTAAAATCACACATCCAAATCCAACAGCTTTTTAAAACAACATCTGAGCTCACTTCAACACTCTGCCTTCATTCCCGTTGGCCCGTATCATCTTCCTCTTTTCCTCTATAGTTATTCCCATCTTTCTATGCTTATTTCCTTTAAACACCCTCAAATCTTCTTATTGTTTTTAAACAAAAGCGTATTTTATTTTTTTATTTTGCAAAATACTGACAAAATCCTGGATAGTAAAGGGGACACACAGCTTCTAGGTGACAGCAAATCTTGTCCCCCAGCCTTAGTCTCCAGATTAACCCGAGTGCTCAGGGAATCTTTTCTGAGTCCCACAGACATTAAATCTCCATGGCTCGACTTCACCATGTGACAGACACATACAAGGCACTACTCCAGGCTCTCACAGGCTTTGCTGTTCCTTCTGGCTCACCCTCAGAATGTTAAACGTAACATTTCTCTCCCTGTGTTACCCCGTTAAACCAAGTCAATGCATTGTTTATTTTAAGCCTGGATTTCCTGTTCAGTGCCCAGAGAGACGATAATGACAAGTCCTCCAGCTCTGTGCACATGTGAACACTCCATGTGAACTTCTCCCAGATATTTCAGATGCACCCAGCCAAACCCTGGAGCTTGCTTTGTCTATACATTTCCCCTTCCTTTCCATCCCCTATTGTCCTTCACACCTTTTCACCTGCCAAGGCACATTTTCACCCGCTAGACAGACAGCAGTGTTTCAGTTCACAGATCTCCCTCATTCTTTTTCCAAGACTCGACAGTGGAGTATCGATCCAACACACACACTCCCTACAAACACCGGGACATGGCACAGGCCAAGCTCTCTGCAGGCAGGGAACTTACTCCACATCAAGGAACTTACTCTACAGAGTGTTCCTTGAAGCTGGAATTACTTGCTAAGCCTGAAGGATAAAGTAAAATTTTACATTTCTTAATCTTACCAACACAAAAAGCTGTCTGTTGAACGTACGTGTGAATATCTGGAAATCTGAAGCCCGCTAAAAATGCAGAGGGTGGCCTAAAGCACTGCAGAAAATGCAGCCTTTTCTCTCCCATGGAGTTTACACAAGTTTGAGTGTGCAAAGATGCAGCAGCTTACAGAGGAGCCAGGCAGTCTCGAGGGCTACCGGGCCAGAGCCTGGTTTAGTCACAAGCCACCAGGTCAGAAAGGTCTTGGCACTGCCCTGGGCATGAACAGCACTGGGGCATTTTTTTCCCATCAACACCCCGGTAGGAATTCTGCCTTGGAAACAGAAAGGTCTCCTTGTTCCCCCTTGGTCACACACAGTGACAGTGCAGGAGCTGAGCACAAACCCCACAGATAAAGACTAATATCTAAAAACACCGAGCTCCTTTTTCCCAGTGAAACGTGGCAGCTACAGAAAATCCATCTACAGCCTGTCAAGGGGGGTGAAAGAAAGAAAGAAAGGCAAACCACAAAGGAGCTAATTCTTCATCTTTTCCCCTTTTCAGTCATTAGTGGAGCCCATTAAGCCCAGCTCCAACTCCCCTATTAAGGACAGCAGACCCCTGCAGACATAATGGGGGACTGGAATGTGAGGAGCCCCCGGCCCAGGCTGTGCACTGCCATCTGCCACCTCCAGCTTCCTGGGGACAATCTTCCCCCCGGGATCTTGAAAGCAGCCAGTCCACTGCTCTCAGCTTCTCTGACTAAGCAGCTTTTGGCTGAGAAAACGTTCAGTTATTTCACCACTGGGACCAAATCTTCAATTCCAGGTCTCAGCACTTCCTGGTTAGGGCTACACTCTAAATATCCTAGGACAGGCTTGGCCCTTGGGGGGAAATCTGGTGAACAGCTCAGAAAGGAGTCCACAGCTAAGCCTCCTTTTGCATCCTGAAAGTTAACAAAGGGATGACAGGACACACAAAAGTGGACAGAAAACAAACTAATAAAGATACTACAGTATCTAACTCTATTCTCGATAGAATATCAACTGGATGTACTCTGCCAGAAGTTACTGAATCCAGCACTAAAACCAACCAGCTTTTTAAGGGTATGGAGAAACACTCACAAGCCCTGAGACAGGTGTTCCTGGTGAACAGACTTGGTAGAACCCCACGTGCTGTAATTTTACTGCAATATTGATGATGCTTTGGAACACAATGCACAAAGTCATACCAGCTTTGTATTTACCGCTTAAAATGTGGGAGTTAAGTCTGCAGAAAAACTTCCTGATACAATCTATGTTAACTGCAGACAGGGTGGGGAGCCTGGTGCCAAAAAGTAACTTTCTGTGTGCATGGCAGTGAAGTGGCCAGCTTTCGGGGGCTCCTCCAGACCCGTCTCTCTTTCCATTCTGCACACTCTGGTTTGTTTGCAGACGACAGGGTTTCTCGGCAACGTCAGAATGCCAGGCACAAACAGCCTGTGTCAGTAAGAACAATGCAGGAAGTCAGTCTTGCCGTCCTTTCACAATCTGGTGGTTTTCCTTCCGTGCCTTTCCCCTGCTCTGCTTTCTGCCTGCAGATCACCCAGCCGTTTCAGAGCTGCCTCAGGTGCACCTCTGCTGCGCACACAGAAACGCCCCAAAAGGAACCGGGAAATAAAGGGCATAAATGTAAATACTTGGGTGAAATGGTTCTGCTTCACATGCACCTCCACAAGTAAACACTCAAGGTCCTACTCTGCATTACTGGGGAAAATCTCAGACCTGACGCAGTTTTAGGTCTGCTGGTAGGCAGGATTGCAGCTCCTCAGCTAAGCACTCAGATTCATCCCCCTGGATATTAGGAGTGCTTCTGGACAATCAAACTGGCGTCACCCGATGCGAGAGTGGACAAGTTAAACAGGGTTCTAATGACCAGTTTTAACATTCAGGACATATGCACACTAGAAAGCCACTTACAGCTTTTTTTCTTAATGGTTATATTTTGGAGTAGAACCATCTCTGGCACTTTTGACTGCAAATCACATTCCTCACTACTGATGTCACCATATTAATCAGCTTTTCAGTGCAGTCCCCTATCTATCACTGAGAGCTGCTTCCTCACCATCACCGAACTGAATGATCTTTGCATCAAGCCTCAGACTGACAGGCAGTGAGGAGAACTACGGACACAAATGGCCCAAGGCAGCCACCCCCAAAGTGCTCTGTCATTTCCACAGGGAGAAGCAAGAGCAGCCTTGACACACAGCACTTCAGGGGGGTCCAGCCAGCCAGGCTAAACCAGATTCACTTACCAGCTCCAGCTTTGTCTGCAGAACTTGAGACCAAGTGGAAAGCAACACCAACAACTCCTCGAGGCTCGGTGCAGTTTGTCATCTAACGGCTTGTTTGGGGGAAGGCAAGAACCTTGTTGCTGGACACCCTTTGCAGAGGAGCACAAAGGAAGGGAAGAAGTCATGTCTCAGTTTCCCTGTCCCAGCAGGCTGCTGTCCTGCAGACTGTCAATCCAGCCCTGAATATTTATATCACTGCCAGTCACCAGCCTGTTCTCCCAGGCTGCAGCCAAAGCGATTGCTCACAGCCAAGCTGCTGCTGTTCCTCCCTGTCCTTCCCCATCTTTACATAGACAAAGATCAGGCTGAACAAGGGGAAAAATTCACACATTCTAAAGCCTCAAAACAAGAAAGCAGAGAGATTCACCCGCCATCACAAGAACCAAGGGCAGAAGGAGCCATCAGCTGATCTTTTGGAAGAGGAGCTACACTAGGAGACTACAGGAACAATATGAACACTTTGGTAGCCAAGTGTGCGAAGAGGGTGGTTGGAGCATCACCACAGAGGTGACATCTACCTGGCCCCGTGCCTGCCAGCTTGGAGGGATCAACCCCTGCCTGAAAGAGGGGATGGCTTTCAGAGCAGAACAGGAACTGGAACTCAGCACTTCCAGCACACGGCACGTCACCCTGGCTGTCAGCTAACACATCCACCACGTGACTGAGGACACTGGGATGGAAATTCTTGTGGCTAGTGTCATTCCTCTGTTTTGTCATCTCTTAAATTACCACCTGACCACATGGGATAAGGGTCAAAGTTCGAAATCTGCAGCATCTGTCCCACTCATTCTCGGCAGGATGTGGGGAATACAGTATTTTATTAATAACACTTACAGAAGTTATCTTGTGAAGAGAGTGCCAGACCTATTCTGTCACTTATTCCCCATACAAGGGCTAAGTCAGCCTGCTTCCAGGATGGAGCTAGAATCAGCTTCTCAGAGCGCTGGTGAGGTTTTCCTAAACCTCTCCCTAATTAAGACATTTTACTTATCCAGGATAGTTCAATTTTATTTTAATAAAGTGCCTTCTGAAATCGTTATAGAATTTCCTCCTGCTCTGCAGAAGCAGGGCTCTCCTTTTTAATACCAAATACAGATCTTGGGATGTCGGGTTTTATTTCCCTCCCAGGCTGCCCACAGTTCCTGGCAGTGGCCCAGACCCAAGGACATAATTACTCAAAGAAAATACATTTTCAGCTGAGCACATTCATATTCCTGTTGGTTAGCATGGCTCACAGACCCCTGGCATTGGCACTTGTACAGGAATGTGGCTCCAAGGTGAAGACAGGAATGTCTTTGGAAGGTGATCTTTGAACAAATAGACATTATTGTACATACTCTTCATTGTTCCCTGGACATTGAAGAACACATTGTTTTGTTAAATCTGAGTTACTGTTATGAAGACTTTGAAATGCTTGTGCCATACAGTTCAGAGGAGGCTTCCTGAGTTCCATTAAAAATAAAAAGGAATGAAAAGTCTGATTCCTAGTATTTTTGTCTCTAACTTTTTGACTATCATCTTCTGACATGAGGCCCAGTACTTGCCGAATTTCATCCCCAGTCCGGGCCTATGATAGACTTTGGCAGCACCTGCATACACTGCCTATGAGCCATCCCTCTCTAGGATATCTCTGTTTGTCTAGAACAATAAACAGAAAAAAAAGTTGAGGAAAATATAAAAGTATTTGTTCTCATTTTTTTAAAAGCCAGTATTAAATTACCTGTGTTAAAACAGGCCCTAGGACCATGTTTAGATCAAGCAGTTGTAATAAAAGTTAGGAAAAGGTAATAGCTACCAGCCATAAAGCAATTTGTGACCCCTGTTTAAAAGTGGTAAAAAGAAAAGTCAAGAATATAAACCTTAGCTTTTTTCCCTGCTTCTGAAGCAAAAGGCAGAAAGGGAACGAGTTCAGCCTACTCCAGCTACTTCTAGATGACAGATGACTTCATTCATCCAAGCTGTAGCATTCCCTGAGGTTGCCAAGTTTCAGAGGAAACAAAAATTTCTCCTGCAAATTCCAGTGCAGATCTGCAGGCTTTGCACCAGCAACGACAGCTCTGCCAAGCCTGGAGCTCCTTCCCTTGGGAATGCTCTGGTGTGTGGGACACAGCGACTACAGACCCCCTGAAAGGCCCAGGTGGGCAAAGGAGCAAAGGAAAGGAAAATATCGGTTCAAAAAAGTACTGAAGCTTCACCGGCTTTGGCCACGTGACCTTCAGCCTTGGTGGTTACAGCCCCAGCCAGATTCCAACAATGCTGTTTTTGCAGTGTCTGCAGTGGCAGCTTCAGGCCCGTGGTTGTTTTCTGCAAGGGAAACCTCTGTTGCTGCGGTGCTCCTGAAACGGGGAATGGTTTGTGCAGGCCCAAGAGGAAGAAAGCTGCAGTCACATGCGGTGTCACACAGATGAAGTCATGCACTGGCACAACAGCAAGCGTTGTCAGTTGTCAAAGGCCATCTGTAGCCAGCAGACTTAAACTGTCATCCTGGAAAAAGATGCAAACAGGCCTAATGGGAGATTGCATTATCCTCTCCCTGGCACTCAATCAATGAAGCTTGTTCCCTGAACAGATACAGGAAACAAAGGGCCACATTCTTTCATTTGCTTTTCTTTCTTCTTTAAAAAGAAAATCATTATTTTTTGGCGCTTGCTGTATTTTCGGAACGACAGGAAAAATAGGAAGAACCAAAGAACTCCAGAACCAAAGAGTCACTTGGCAAATCTGGCTTGCGTACAGTTGTTTGCTGCTACAGGAAGAGAGGGATTGCTCCCACAGGAAGAGAGGGATTGCTCCACTGCTTGCAGAACTGACTCACAAACTTCTGATTTGGATCGTTTAGGGGTGTTCTACGTAAGCAATTTGACACTGTTTGTGTGTTTTCCCCGGTTTTGGGGGTAGGGGAGTTATTTTTACAGTGTCAAACACACTGTGGGAACTGCTGGAAAAGGATACTAAGTAAAAGATCCATTCCTTGGAGCAGGAAATGGAGACACACTTCGGGATGCTGCATTAAGCGTTCCTAAGGGGAAGCAGTGGTGGCTCCCAGTGCACTTTGTGTCTCCTGCAGCTGGTGTCAGATTTCCAAACCAACCTGCCCCAGAGAGCCAGCAGATGTGCGGGGAGAGGCCACATCCCACCACGCGTAGGCCCCAGGAGTGCGCGAAAGGGAAATATTCCGAGTCCGTGCTCCGGGAGGCAGAGATAAATGTGCTTGTTTGGTCGGTCCTGTGCAGGCAGGGGCCGAAGAAGAGGAGCACTGAGAAGTGAAAAATGAGCCCTGGGATCTGCGCCTGGTACTGATGCAAATGAAGGTGAAACTACATAAACAGCAACACAATCAGGCCATTCATCAGTCCTTCATTAGCAGCTTTTCTTTGCAACTCCATCACCAAAGAAAAAAAACCTTCCCCCATTTTAGGAAGGAGCAAGCGGATTGAGAAGAAAGCCTCATTGGTGAGTGTAGAGCATGCACACTGTAAGGCCGTTTGTTATGCAAATGGGATGGCCCCGAATCCATAGGTGGTGTTAGTGTAATTCAATTTACACAGCCTTTGTACTACAGGAGCTTACTGAGCATGTGATATGGAATCTCAGCTTGTGGCTAAACAGTGACTGCCACAACCAGAAAAGCTTCCAGCCCCGTGCTCAGATACAGATCTACACTTCAGATGAAATCAGAGACATGTCATCAGCTCAGATTTACTGGAAAGGTCAGGTTTCCATAATACTTGCAAATCTAATATGCTGGCCTTGCTTATCCACAGGAACACAATCACTAGTGGTGAAAAATGATCACCTTGTTTGAAAATATTTCACATTCCTCTAACAATACAGCAGGCTTTCATATTCTATTCCCTTGGACAGTCTACCATCACAGTTGTGCTTTCGTACGTGTGTATTACACTTTGGGCTCACAGAATTCCGTACTGTGAACCTTCCTGCCACTCCACATCAAAACAACCTGACTTCAGCTTCTTACGAACCTTTGTGTCAAAATTTTCCGTGCCATTGGCTGAAAATTCTGGAGAGCTTTTCAGCAAGAAATGATTCAGCTGTTTCCGAGAATTAAGTCAGAGAGAAAAAACACACTGTCATGGTGATATTAAAAATGAAATCTTAAGAGCCTTGGGGTTCGTACTGTTTTGTTTTTTTTTTATCTTGAGGAACATGTAACTGGTAAGGTGTGCACCTTGTTGTCCTTGAAATAAATATATATAAATATTCCTCAGAAATATTCTAACTCATACATACTTTGAAGAGTTTCTTGAAGGAGGACTCTAAATTTCTAGAGATCCCAACATCTGTTACAACTCTTGTAAATGCTCTTGTGACATCCCACTTGGAATATTGTGCACAGTTCTGGTGCCCCCAACATAAGGACATGGAACTGCTGGAGCAGGCCCAGAGGAGGTCTTGAAGTTGATAAGAGGACTGGAGCACCTTCCCTGTGGAGACAGGTTGGGAAAGTTGGGGCTGGAGAGGAGGTTGTGTGGAGAGCTCAGAGCAGCTTTCCAGTATCTGGAAGGGCCTACAGGGAAGCTGGAGAGGGACTCTGTCAGGAGCTCGAGTGACAGGACAAGGTGGGAATGGGTTCAAGCCGAGAGAGAATAGGGTTAGATCAGATGTTAGGAAGAAATTCCTCCCTGTGAGGGTGGGGAGGCCCTGGCACACAGAATAGTGCCCAGAGAAGCTGTGGCTGCCCCATCCCTGGAAGTGTTCCAGGCCGGGGTGGATGGTGCTTAGAGCAACCTGGGCTAGTGGAAGGTGTCCCTGCCCAGGGCAGGGGGTGGCACTGGATGGGCTTTAAGGTCCCTTCCCACCCAAACCATTCCATGATGTAATCAGACAGGCCAAGTGCTGCCCACTGGCACAGTGTGAGCCCTGGGGACCCCCAAGGACTTCGATCATCTGAAGGCTAGGCACTGAAAAGGAGGTCAGGCCCCTCCGTGTCCTGCTGCAGGAACCTCCTCCTCAGTGCAAGGACAGCTGTTCTCCTCAGAGTGCACACGGGACTGACACAAGGAAATGACACACAGGAAATGAATAAAATGGAATAAAAGTCTGGCCTGCACAGCCACAGAGAGCTGATTCTACCTAATAAAGAGTTTCCCTATCAAAATAAAATAAAGCATTGCCAGGTTACCTAGAAAGGTCACAGGTGGGGACTTGGGGCAGCACAGCTTGTTTCTTACTTTCCCTCTTTGTTCCAATATTTGTAACGCTGACTAATTCATTACACTCACTGAACTGCTGAGCTGTGGGGTGATGGGGCTGGAGGATTCCTGTGCTCAGTCTCCTGGTTTTAACCCCAGGGAGACAGGGAGAAAAGCAGTGGCTGTGTTCAGCTCCGGCTCTTTGGAGGAATGCCTTGTATCACACCAGTGCTGCCCCTGGACTCACAGAGCAGCCCTGATGCAATTCCAAGTGTGCTTGCATGTCAGCTGGAAGAGTGCTGCACAAGTAGGATTAAAGGAAATTAATACTTCAAAAAGAAAGTGCAAAAATACCAATAATCCATAAGTGATTGAAGGACCGCTTCAGGAAAAATAACACAACAGCAGAAATATCATTAAATTCTGGGGAGGCACAAGGAGGAACAAAAGAAATTCAAGACAAAAAGGGATTAAAGCCTTTGGAAGCAGACCAGCAGCCAAGGATCCTTTGGATTTAAGGTCAGCCTTAGCCACTGGCTGCACTGCAGAAATCGTATCTGAACAGATTAGAATAAATGCAGATTTCAGCACTGTGGTGCCTGAGCCTGAACAGTTGCCAGCCCTGTCCTTGGTCTGACTTCTGCTTAACTCTGGGCCAAGTCTGAAGAGCACTTCTGCAACCCATGGCTGATCAATAAGGATCTTTAATGCATGAGCTGCCCTGTTATGAACCACAGTAAGATAACTGACA
This sequence comes from Oxyruncus cristatus, assembly GCA_013399855.1. Classification (NCBI taxonomy): domain Eukaryota; kingdom Metazoa; phylum Chordata; class Aves; order Passeriformes; family Cotingidae; genus Oxyruncus; species Oxyruncus cristatus. Next base: position 443,214 of record VXAY01001546.1, on the reverse strand, counting down.
ACGGAGACACAGGAATCCAGAGAAGCTGAAGCTGAACACACGAGGCACTATTAATTTATGCAGCGAGTGCCTGTGTGCCTGGCTGTTCCAGACAGTGGATACACAGACGTGTTTCCCACAGTCAAACCCCAGTGAAACCAAAAAGGTAGGTGGAAGTTTGGTTGTAAATGGAGGTTATCTCAAGCATCTTTATATCAGAGGAGCTACATAAAGATGAGCAGGTCTAGACATTCACAAGTTGTTCTTGCCACTTTCGAAGGGACTAATTCCTTCCAATCAAAAGCTGGGGATACAAAACATCAGGAATCAAAACCGGAGAAACCACTGTCCACAGTGTTCCCAAAACATACACAGGTCCAAATGCAAATCTCTAATTCTAGCTAAAATTAGCACAGCTGATAGCTGTCAACCTGGGTTTATGCCAGACTCTCCCTTTCCATGAAAATAAGACACCTTTAGAACAGTTCAGTGTGCACAGCTGCCGAACCTGTTCCAGCAGGGCTCAGAATGGAACACGAACTGCACAGGAGGCAAACACAGCCCTTGCTCTGGAGTTACACAGTCTCTAATCTGCATTTGTCATTATTCTCACTGCGTAAGGTGCTCCTTGAAGTCAAATCAGAGCTGTGACCACAGTGGGCCTAAAGGACACAACTGGGACGAGAGCAGGGTGCTGAACACGGCACAGTTTAGTTCACTCTCGCTACAATTTAAATCCTTACAAATGGGAACGATATGCAAGGTGCAAAATCTTGCATATATTCAAGAGGAGGCAGAGAGACAGTGCAACCCTTGACCAACCTGAGATGCACTCCTGAGAATGAGTAACAGCAAGGAACGGTCAGTTTGGCCGACTAAGTTTGCTTGGGTTTCCATTTTGTAAGTGAAGCTTTCTCACAGTTTGTAGAAAGTTAGCAAACAATTTTACAGGAATAAAATAAAAAAGGTTACAAAGAAAACTAATGAATATTTCTGATGGACATTTCAACCTTAAAGGCCATTTACAGAGAGAATGACATGGTCACATGGCCTCTTGAATTAAGAGGCAGGGCTAAAGCCACATGCAAACATAACTGGATTTAAAACTGGATACCTAATTAAACTCCACAGATTAGATCAAAATAATTAAAACCAATTTCTTCTCATTCTCATCGTTCTCAGGGTTTTAGTAGCATCAAAACAGAGTTCCTATTTTGATGCAGTTTCAACATCTCTTTTAGATGGAAAACGGACTCAAGACATGATCCCCTTCCACTTTTCTTGCCTAGCTGGTGGTAACAGTGCAGCCCTTAAGCAACTCAAGATATTGTACAAAAACTCCCAGCCCCACCTCACATTTGTTATTCACAGCTGACAAAGCTTTTCCTATACACACAGAGAAGATTTTCCCTAGATTAAAGAGGGAAGAGCAGAACTGGATAGATCCTTAGGGAAGCCTGAGATACAACGTATAGAAACCCAAACAAGTTTTAAACGAGCCTGGCCAGTCTGACTGGGCCCCGGAGGCTCTCTGGTTACAGCCATCCTGTGGAGACTGCCTCGAGCTCATTTTCCCTGGTTCTGGACAGTCTAGTTCAGGGTCAGGTTGGATCCCTGGAAGCTACACTGTAATCTCCAGCGCAGACACGGCCTGAGCAAGAAAAGCAGCGACTGGCTAAAGCCCATCCATTCAGCCTGCAGTCATGGGGACCATCCCGGGATTGCCTCACCCTTGGTTTACTTTTCCTTTTTAAAAACGGTCTTTTCAGATGCTGCAGCTCAAAAAATAAAGCAAAAGCACAGCAACAGAAGTACAGTGGTTTCTTTAGTCCAGGACACCAACAGTGGCGAGATATCAACAGTTCATCAACAACACTGATTTCACTGATATTGTCAAAAAACTCAGGGGCAGCATGAGATATTTCTGGAAACCAGAATATTTCCAGAAACCAGAATATTTCCGTGAAGTGCAGTCCCCCATTCTCCAGGGTAAGGAATAATTTATTATTTGCAGCTTAAGAACAAAAATATGAGCCATACTCCCTCTGTATTCATGACAGAAGTTTTTATCACACAGGGTAAATGAAGATTCCATTAACACACAAAATGAGAGGTTTTCCATTCTGTCAAGTCTGCCAACAGTAATGTCAAAGACAGAATATACACCAGACACCCAGGTGGACAGAAATCCTCCTTATTTCTAGCCTAGGGAAAATTCAGACCTAGAACTGAACTTCAGAAATTAAGCTTTCAATGGGATTCACACAGACTTTCAAACAGACCCTAGATGTGAGGGAAGTTAAAATCCAAATTCAAGTTTCTCTTTTGGATCCCCTCTCTGCCTGAAAATTTCTGCCATGCTCACACATGGAATTAGCCTGTCCTGAAGTGTGGTAGTTCTAAAAGAAGCAGGAACATCTCCCAGGACCTCACCCAGAGCAATTGGGAGCGGGTCTTCTGGTTTGGGGAAGTGAATGCAATGCCTGCCAACACCAATCTCACAGGTAGAACCGCAGCAGCTCTTGAAACTATCATGCCTGTGCTCCTTTTACTCAACTCTTACATCAAAAACTACCAATAGTAATAATACCAACAGTTCTATTACTTGTGACTGAAAATGAGAGTAAGCCAACTGAGTAAAAAGCAGCGAATTTCAAACAGTTTTCCAATTATGAGTAAACTCTTTTAGACATTTCAGGCTAAATGAATTTAATATGGCCAACTTGTTTATGGTCACGTTGTAAACTATGGAAAGACTGGAAGAGCAGAGCCCAGTACCCCTCAGTTTGTTTGGAATGAACACACAATGCCTCTGTCAGTGTCTGTACCATCCCAAGGACAACAGTGCTTGGCACCTTAGTTGGATGATCTTGTTCTATCAGAAGAAACATTAAGTCTTATTTCCATTGGATCAACACTGTCTCAGCGCCAGAGAAATATTTATCCTTCCAGTTTCTTCTAAGACAGTGCAATTAGCATCGTAATTTTACACAGGGAGAATGGTAACAGAGACAAATCAGGTCACTTAATTAGCACTCAACAGTGTCATTCCAGGTTAAAACTTTGTTCTGTAAGCAAACATATTTATCCAGCATTTATCTCTGTCTTTATCCCAGGAGCCATAAGCAGCTCAACAGGCATGTTTGGGAGTTGCTGCTTCTCTGTATTTGGGGCTTCAGCAACGGCAAAGTGATGCACTCAACCAGGTGAGGAAGGGCTATGGCAGTCAGGGCTTCTCCACTGGGAGGGTGGTTTAGACAAGGACATTTTCAGTCACAAACAATGCCACCAAGTCCAGTGGGCCACACATTTTTGCAGGTGGGCCAAGCAACATCTATATCCAGTGACTTCAGGGGGAGACACACTTGGTGTCATGCCTGGGAACCAAGTTTCATTTTCTCCAGCAGCAAAGCAAGACTGGTATTTACTGCAGAGCTATTACGAGGGTTGCATAATGTTGGCAGAGTGCTGTGAGCATGAAATATGCCTCATATCCCTAAATATGTGACAGATGTACCTGCAGAGAACTCATTAATTCTAATTTCTATTCCTGTTAGTCTAGAAATATTAGCATCTAATTGTTGGTTTCTAAAATATTCTGACAAACTTTTTTTAACTGAAGAACTGTGTCAGCATTTATTTTGGAATATCGGATGGAGTCTGTCCTCTTGTGTGCCCCTCAAGTAATGTGTTACAATAACCTCAATTACCTAACAGTGGGGCCTCGGCAGGAAGGCTTCCTGCAAGCCTTTAAGGAGGAGCTGGGAAGTTTGCTCAGTAAACCTAAATGCAGAAGCCTTCAGTGTGACAAGGAAATTCAGGATGGACAGTTCTGTTCAATGCATGTGTGAGACACTGTGGCAGCAGTCAGTGCTTTAAGATGTACTGCAGTGCCCACCATGGGGCAAGGGGCTGAGTGTTGGTAGCTGTAACTGCAGGCTGGAATAAAGAAATCCAAAGGAATTTGCATACCTCCTTTCCTTAAAGAGCAAGCTAGTAGAAGAAACACCGAGTTTCTCTCTTCTGGTGGTTTTTTTCCCCCTGGAAGTCTCAAGCTCAGTTCATTCTACACAATAATCAGAGCCTAGAATTAATACCAGACTAACTGATGGCTGTGTACAGAAGCCCCGCAAAAATGAATCCATCTTAGTGGCAGACAGAGCTCACCCTCCCAAATGCTGCTTCCCTGGTAAGGATAGCAGGACACCACATGTTGTTCTGTGCAATAGCATATGGGGACCAGGAATTTACTGTGGGTTTCCCCAGACTGCAGCTTTGGGGACAAAATCTTCTGTCAGCTAAGACCTCTCAGCCTGCCTTGTTAGCATCTGGTGACTTGAAAGCCTGGCAGAGGAAAACTTGGTTTTACCAGGAAGATACCAAGAAATGGATGTGCAGAGCACAGCAGTATCTCTGCAAACACCAACTGTGTGTGAGAAACTAGACCGTGAAATAGAACACAGCTTCAACTCTTTCCTAATGCTTAAAACACGGAGATTTGCACCAATTACGACAAAAGATGGAAGTCACTTACTGGTCAATAGATCTTTGCAGGTAATAAGTTGTTTAATTATTGAATTATTGGGGAGGGAGCTACAGAGAAGAGAAATGCATGGAACAAATGTGTGGGAATGCCAACATTTGCATAGTGTGGCATCACAAGTTTGGACAAGAGAAATCCCAGTGTGGGTTTGCTGAGGTGTTTCCCACAGTACCTGATTAAAGAGCATCTAATGACCCAGGGACACAGCAGGGAGGAACTGGATTTACACAGACAAATCAGAGCAGGTTTCCCTCTCTGCTCACCTATTGCTGATGATTTATTTTTTAATTTTTCTATTAATCTAGAACATAAATCTGCCTTTTTGAAGCTGAGGTTTGGCTTTGTTCATGGAATAATACACTAAACACTCTCCACCAGGATTCCTCTTCCAGTGACTCCAAAGCATCTGCTACTCAAAGGTTTTTCTTCCAAGTGTGCACAGTGAGTAGCAACACTTCGCACAGGATCTGAGATGTTTTACGGCCACAGTTTTAATTCTCACTAAATAGTCACAGACTACACGTCTACCTCTGACTCCTTTATGTGTGATCAGGTGGTTGGATCAGCACAGTGGGGCACCTCACCATGAATAAGAGTTCACCCTCTGCACATTCCTACTGTACCTTGCACTCTGCAATTTCATAGGAACTCCAAGTCCCAACTGAGAAGGAGGAAAGCATTTGAGATCTGTTTCTAAGGAATACCATAACTCTTAAACCTCTAATAATATTTATACTCAGGGAAACCAAACCAAATTTGGGTTCTTGACCAGTATCAGTGGGAAAAACCAAGTGTTTTTTGTGAAACAAATCATGGTGCCTAAGCAAATATTGTATTTCTGAAGTACTGCTAAATAAGGAAGAAAACCTTATGAAAGGGTAACATGTCACTGCCTAAAGTGTAGCATGGCTGAGGAAGTGTTTTGACTTGTCTGGGTGATGGACTTAGCTCAGCCTGGCACATTTCCTTTGTGCCATCCTGGGCTATACTGAGGATTACAAGGAGCAACTTTTAAAAGAGGACACATGGAAGAAAAGAGAAAAAGGGGCTAGTAAAGGGTCACTCAGTTTGACAGAAGCCGTGGAATAAATGGAAATTATAGACCCCAATTTCATACTTTCAATGCAATGCAGAACTTTAGTGATATGCCATTTATGCTCCGTGTTAAACATATGGAGGTAGTTAGTACAAGACACTGCAAACATATTTTAAGCAAATTCTGTTCCATGTACTCTACCTGATTCTCTGTGTAGGACTAATGAAGGGTATTCCTGCTACTTTCCCAGTGAAGCCATTAGTACAAATGGGCCCAACTCCCAGTGTCACAGACAGCACAATGCTAAAAGGTTTAATAGGCTGTTTGGCAGGAGACAGACAGAATGGATTCAGCTGCTAAAATGGTGACACTGACACTGTGCCCTTTGTTCCCCGTGTTCTTATCTTTCCCCACAGAAAAATCAGTGTTGGATGGTGCAAGATGTCAGTCTGTGGGTTTGCAGTCAGGCTGAGCTACAACGGCCCTGCTGCCCAAAGAGGAATTTATTTCCCAGGAATATTTGTAATCTGTTGCTATTAAAGGTTTAATTAAATATAGCTTTAGGGCACTAATTAACACATAATAATTACATCCTCTGACCATCCTCCACACCCATCATCTAGCAAATATACAAAATTAAATCAAAATGAGTGCACAAAGTATATTCATGGCATGGCCTCGCTTCCTTCCCACTGAATCCAGCAATAAAGTTCTGAAATAATCAGGCAGAGAACTCTGCCTTAGAGAATAAACTGCCTAAAAGTAAAATTTTGTATCCTGACAAGCTGGCATTACACGACAGTTTTAGTATTCATTTATGGGTCACAGTTTTATTTCCAGTCCTACTGGCATTTTAAGGGATATAGGATAAATCAGGGAAAGGACACCTCAATAGAAACGTGAAGACCCATCTGGTACCTGAAACAGTCAAAAAGAAAGATATGGGGGAGGAGAGAGGGGATATAAAAAAAATAAACGAACCCAACCAAACCAAACAAACAAGCAGCAAACTGCACATCAGATAAAAGCAATATAAATACTGTGCTTTTCCATCCAGAAAAAGGCCAGGCACCTTTTGCATGCTTCACAATTACTAGGCCAGAGCACTGTTCCCAGAGTTCTCTACTCCCTCAAGAATGCTTATCTAATCCATCTTTAATCCCTCTGTGTTTTCACCTGAGTGCTGAGAGCCAGAAAAGAAAGCTCCCACATCTAGGCATCCCATCTTATTCCCTCCAAAACGTACAAGAGCAAAGAAATCCTTGAACACGTTGCAAAGGATGACTAAGCACAAAAATCATTCCTGACATACCATCCCCTTCACACACTCATGCAATGATTTGTTTGCAGTGGCCCGGCCTTCTGAAGGCTTTATAAGGGTTTTATTTACCACATGCATTTGTTTCAGACAAGTCACTGCTTTTGAAGTGACTCCTTTGGACAGAGGGGTTTTTCTCTCCTGCCTTGGGCATTAGGCTCTGGAATCCTGCAGCGCTTGTCTGTCCCCGCCTGTCCCTGCACTGCAAGCAGCCTGCAGACAGTTTCGGTTCAAACACGGTCGGTTTGGTGCATCACTTGTAGTTCTATGAATTAATTTCGGAAGGCATCCCAGTGGAGGTCCTTGGGAGCAGAGCGCGGGTGACACGGAGCCAACACTCAGTGTCGCACTCGGTGTTCTCGGGCACCACCTGCCGGCACTTCATTGATCCCTCACACCTCTGCTCTTCCAACAGGCATTTTCCCTTCCGGAGGTGGAAGTAGGTCCCCTCAATGTCCAGCAAAGCTCTGGAAACAGATCTTTAGATCTCGTCTTCCCCACTGCCGCTCCTGGCAGCTAAAGATGGGCCAGGAAAGCCAGGAAAGCCCACCCACCTCCGCAGGAGCAGAAGGTCCAAGGGAGAACCTTGGCCTCTCACTCCACCCTGGGACCTGCAGGCACCCGCCCCAGCTCTCACACTGCTGCCCAGAGAGCAAAACTCAGCAGTGCCAACCCCCGTGCTCAGAAGCTTCCTGCCACCAGCAGCTGAAGGTGACATTTAGTCCAAGCTCCTAAGCCCACAATCTGCTCTGTTTATGCTGCTGCTCTCACACCTTTACACAGCAGTTGATCCCAAGCCACAAAATGTAGGTCTCGACTGCAAACATGACTAAGCCTTGTGGTCATTCTGACCAGCAGCAAAGCCTGTGATTCACCTTCTTAATCAGAGCTAAAAGTGTGTGTTGTGCCAAGATCCGGACTCCAAACCATGAATCCCCGTGTCCCTGAATCCCTATTTCCCTGCAGCTCAGAAGCACACGGATGTAATACTCCAGTTCATGCCTATTCCCGGCCCAGACTTATTGTCTCTTTGCAGACAATGGCACCACACATTGTTCTGCAAAGAACAAACTGTTGTTTGTACGGGTCCCTGCCATTCCAAACCCAGCAGAATAAACACCTCTAAGAGTCACATATTCCCAGAAGGCACGAGAGAATTCAGCATTGTTTGTGTGTGACAAACAGAATCTAAATTTACAAGTGTACGAATCAAACAGGCAATTTCCAGAGGCATTTTAGAATGAGAAGACCATTGAGCTGTCCCTCTTCAAACAAACCTTCTGCCATATGTAGACTATGGAATGAGGAAGAAATTCAGCTCTAAAATTCTCTGGAGATGACACAAAACTCAATTTGGAAACATTAGCTGACGAAAAATACAAACCTGTTCCTAAAACCACAGCTATGAGGACAAATGGCTTATACTCACCAAATGGAAATTAGAAGTATATTTAATAGCTGGGCTTAGCAGAAGCAAGTGTACAACTATTAAACCCTGTCATACATTTTTTTGCCAAAGGATCAACCCTAAGAATAACTAAACCCACCCTGTAAGTATCTCAATGCAAAGAGGATTTGGACATGTGCAACTAATGAGGGATGTATTAATCCTGCTGCGTAAGAATATTTATACCCATACCCAGTGCTGAAGGAAAATCCTGAATATAACCTCCACATTCAAATATTCCATGAGCAGCTGCCAGTTCCTGATGGCACTTCAGCTCCCAGCCTGGAATGCAACTGTTGGGATGCAAACTGACGCAGCATTACTGGTCTGTGAGTCTAATTAAAGGTACAGACCTGCTGCAAATGCAGCCAAAGCCCTGCTGGTTGAGGAACACAAGACACTGTTTAGAAACCCACCACCATCTCTCTGATCTGCTTTTCACTGCAGTTCCAAATATCCCAAAGGAGAAAACTATAATCTCCCTTGAACAACACTTCCATAAAATTCACACTGATAAGAAAAACCTCCTCATAACCAGCATAATTTAACCTTTCTGAGTTTTCAGTTCAGTTCAATACTGTTATGGCTGCAAACAATTCCTTTCATTCTTTGGGCTTCTCTATTTCCTTCTACTGAGAAGCTGAGTGAAAAGGAGCTTTTTGTATACTGAAAAAAACCCCCAAACCCAAAACAAGAGACTCCCCTAGAGGAATAAAAAAGGAAAGGCATAAAAGCTATACACTGTCACCTGAAGAGCCACTGGATGACAGTCTTTTCTATCTAAAAAATAAAGATACACCTGTATTCTGACAGTCATACAATCTTTTTATAAATTCTTGGTTGCTTTCTTGAGCATTTCCCACTATTTACCCAGAAACCTCTGCATTATTTGACTGTCACACCTCAAGGATTGCCTATGATTCCTTAAATTTCCGTATCCTCTCCAAGTTCAGAAACACTGTTGAACTTTGCTCTTCTCTTTCCTCCTTCCCCACTTGCACATGGGTTTCCCCTTTCAGCTCCTTTCTGTGCAGCCATATACTGTCCCTCTCCACCCTTCCTGTTCCTCAGCCATCTGTTCCTTCACTGATGAGGGTAACAAAATGAAATCAACTGTGTACGGATCCGCTGATGTACAGCACACATTTTTATGGAATAATATCACGCATTCACGGTACAAAGTTGCAGTTTTATATCAAATGTGAGATCCCAGATGCTCTGCCACAAAGCATTGAACACCAGAGAAGCACCTTGGGTTCCCAGCACAGAATTGCCACCCCTTTCCCAGCTCCCCTGTCCTGCTCTTTCCAAAGCCCTCATTACCTTCCAGGTGACTCTTAGATAACTTTTCCTTCCCTTCTGACACTTTTCCACTTATCTCCCCACTGCCTACCCTGATCTAGTAAATTCTATTTATACCTCCTTGGGTTCTAATCTCTCCATCTCATTCTGAAGAATTCCCTCTAAAGGGACTGATACAAAATTAACAAACTGTTCCTATCATGAGATGAACTTAAACATGGAGGCAAGTGCAAAACCTCGAATGAACATTTGCTCCAAAGCAGTGGCAAAGCCACTTCCACCAGCACCCGGCGGCCCTTGGGAGTGCTCCACAGCCCAGCCCAAACACCTCTGTTACATCCTTGTTCTCTGCCGCCTTTGCCACTGGTTTCAACGGAAAAATATACAGGGGGAGGTTATGACTTCTATTACCCCGCTGCACAAGAGCCCTGATCATAAAGAAGACTTCATTCGCAGGGCACTAAATATAGAACAAAAGACAATCAGTGCTCCAAGGAATTTGCTGTCTGAGATGAGAGACAACACATGTAAATTTTCTACAAGGGAAGTAATGAGATAATAATACTGGCCAACATGAGAAGTGCTAATCATACAGTTGGGATCAAGATTTTTGTCGGCATCATGGTAAGAATTCATTCTAGAATTTTCCAAAAACAAGCAAGTTGATCCAAACAATGTAATTCATCACACTGAAGAAGAGAAATCCAGCTGTTGATACTAACTTTGACTGAAATGCAACTTCTAAAGATTAAGATGCCTTTCTTTACTGTATCAGACATAATGCAAAGCTTTTCTTGCACAAAACAGCTAACAGAGAACAACAGCAAAATTTATGTGAAGGAAAACCTGGATCCTTCATAAGATGTGATAAATATAAATGTCAGTTCAGCCAATCAATTTTAATTAACTGGGAATCAGAATTGCAAAGACAGACTGCACTAAAGCCTACAGAGTGTTCACGTTCTGTTACTGATGAAAAAAAAAGCAACAGCTATTAATCAAGCTATAATGAGGAGGTAATGTTTAGAACTAGGAAACATTTCTTATCAGTGGAAAGTCTAAAGAAATGTCCATAACAAGTCTTCACCCTTCCCAGGGTTGAAAATGAGATTGATATCGCAAATGCACTTGCAGAAATGTTAATGGAAAGTGTGTGTGTGGTTGTGCTTTTTGTTCTTCTGATGTTTTCTTGCTCCTAAAAGAGGATGATCATAGACACCTACGGGTAGGTAAGGGCACCTACATGACTCCTTCAGGATGCCATTCCAGGAGGATATGAACACGCCACCTCATTCAATCTACTCACCTCTTGCAAAAGCCAAGGGAGGGAAAGAAGCTACTCCAAATGGGAAATCGGAGCAGCAGCTTAAATGAAGTGCTTTGAAGGAGCCTCTGGCACCGTTGTCTATACAACAAGGGCAAACATCTTTTCTGAAACATGTACTGATATTCTCCCTCCTCCTTCCTCCACTCCTTCTAAAGCCCCTGGGAAATGTTTCTCCTCCCACTCCTTACAGTTTCCTTCTGTGTTTTTGTGCTGCTGAACGATCTCGTTGCCTGAGCAACGGCAGCTGCAGAGCAGAGCAGGGCCAGGGGTCTGGCCCAGTTGTGAACCATCAGCACCAGCCCGTGCTCTGACCTCGAGACGAGTGACAGCGGCCTCAGGAAATGAACAGTTCAGCTGGGCCAGGTGCCTTGAGCTGGGTCTAACCTCCTTTTTAGGTGCTGGGGATATCACAGCCACCTTACATTTCTGTTCAATTATGCATAAAATAACCTAACACTCAAGGCTGTCAGAGAAGTAGTTGTTCAGCCTATCGACACACTCAGATTATATTCACAATGCAGCCGTATTTGTTACACTTCAATTCTGGTCCTAATAGCACTCAGACATACAAATTAACTGGTAATTAATCCCTAGAATCAGAATAATCCACTCTGGAAATTTCAAATTATTATGCTGCGTCTCTCCCACCCTTTGCTCTTTTCATTGTGTATTTTACAATTCAGAAAAGTAACCAGAACAAAAGTGACCTTTACAGATCCACTTCAATATTTGTATTGTGCTTTCTTTTCAGCTTTGCTGTCTGTCTCTTGGTGTTTGAGCAATATCTGAGAAAATGAGAATGTAGTCTCGCTGCCATTGCTGTGCAAGAAATAATAATCTCTACAAGATATCCAGCAGAGATTTCTTCTCCAATATTGTTTCATTGGAAGAAATGCCTTTTTTTTTTTTTCCTAAATAGCATTGTGCTCACAAGGTTTTGTGTTCCTACAGTTTATGAAACTCCATGGGTTGCCTCTCCCCTCCCACGATGGTTTATGATCAAAATGACTGTAATTGGCTACTTGCTGCTCTGCTGATTACAGGAGGGAGGGCTGGGCAATTCCTCCTGCTTTTCAGCAATTATCACTTCGAACATCAAGTATGGAATAGTCTGTGCTGATATTTCTTAAAGGAGTGTAGATACTATGACACTTCACTCTCTTTTTTATTATTAATTTTTACTTCTGAAGTAGAAACACAGCTAGTTAGAGGTTCCAGTTACACCAGGCGTTAATGGTGAGTTACTGGGAAATGATTTGACCTTAAAAAATTTCATTTCAATATGAGCTTCATTCAGAATTAATTTACTCCAGCTTAACCAACAGCCTTCAGCAGCCACATGCTTGCTAATCCCAGCTCCTGCGCTGTATTTATAGCACTATTTAAAAAAAAAAATAGTTTAGACTATGTTTATTTTTGTTGAGCAAAAAAAAAAAAAAAGAACAACTGGAGTTAAAGCTTGACAGACCCAACCACAAAAGCTCAGAAACTAATCCTTCATTTTCTGCTCTGCTTTCTTCAGAGAGAACCTGCTTTTCCATTTTCAGCTATTCAACAAAATAGTCAGAGTGAATATCACAGGAGCAAAACACAGTCCAGAATTTATGGCTTGCTCAATTTAGGGAGAAGCCTTAATTAATGGAGTCCGGAGCGCTGCAGCTGGATGGCAGATTCCATCAATGAATTTGGAATAAAACTATCAGGATTTCTCAGTGTAAGTGGGAGTCTCTCTAGGACATAAGTAATTGTACTTGGGAGGTAATTGTCCAGGTGCACCAGTGCTGCCTCTTCCACAGCTCTGGCCCCAGTAGGGATGCAAATCTGGGTTTCACACCAGAAAGGAGGCTCAGAGTCATGGAGTTTCGGGAAGGAAAAGGCATAAGGCCAAACATCCTCAGTGTGACTCATGGATTTCGATGGGATTACAGAGGGATGGAAATAGCCCACATTTACCGTATTAGGTCACCATGCTAAGGTCAGTAATCTGCCCTCAGGGAAGCGCTGCTCCTACCCTGCTGAGATGTAAAGTATGAGGAAAATTGGCCCATGGGGGTACAAGAGAGATAGAAGAAAGAAGTGAAACAATGGGAAGTCCTTGAAGAAACAATATGAAAAAAATGAATATCGTGTTTTCCCTTAAAAGGTCCCAATGAATATCACTTACAGACTCCAACCAGTATGAACTCTCACCAATACATTTACCATTTATCTGTTTAGCAATATGAACTCTTTTATACTGATAACCTCCTACCTGTGATTGGCATTCTGCAAAAGCTGTATCACAAAATTTTATTTTGGCTGTGGATAACTGCAGCAAACCCGACTCCCACATCACATAAGAGCTTTGTGATCAAAGCATGCAAAAAGCTTAGTTATGGCCATCTCCACTCCGCAAAACTTGCCAGAGTAACATAAAAAACCATCTCACAAAGACAAGATGGCAATAAAAATAATATTATCACTTCTGCAAGCTCTAATGAAATTCCTTAGTGGGGAGTGGAGCAAAACCATCCTATATAGTTTTGAGGGCACTCACCTGGAAGCGGGTCTTGGATGGGCTTTGTACTTTTTCCAGCGAATAACGAATTAAAGACTGTGAAACTGGGTAACTGTTCTTCAAAGTTACTGAGATTAAGAATCCATTCCTTACAAAAACGTGTCTCCAAACTTGCTTGGGCATTTACAGATGTCTCTAGCTTTTATGCAATTCTACCTCTTCTTCAGACATAACTTTGGATGTTTGAATATTACTAAAATACTACTTGCCTTTATGGACACTGGGTCAAAGTGTATTGTCACCTTGCCAGAGAGAATTTTTATGAGTTTCTATGCTTTTCAAGATGAAGTGACAGAAAATTCTTGAAGTTGCTGAATAAAACATACAGGTCTAAATCACTTTAAATCCCAGTGGATGATTAGCAACCGAGTCTTGGATTAGGAGACACCAAATTCTTGTAAAGGAAAAAGAGACACACAAGGCAACGCCAGCACAGTCCTCCCCAGAAACAGCTGTTTGCTCTAGAGAGTGTTCATCTGACACTGCACCTGCACTGCTTTTCATATATTGCATGGTTCTCTACAACCTCTAAGGAATGCCGAACACAAAACTGCCAGCAAACGAACAGGCCAACAGCAGAAGCCTCAGGCCTGCCACCTGATCATGCATCCCTGCTAGAATTCCCTGCTGCACACTGGAAATGGCTAGAAAGAAAAATAATAAAACCTTGTGGTTTGGCCCATCACCATCTTCTTCAATTTAACAAGGCCTTTCATTTCTCAGCTGCTGCAAACATTAAACAAGAGCCCTGAAATCACTCTGGGGAGTGTGGCAGTTACATCTGCACTGCTTTCTTGCACGATGTCAGCTTTTGTGCACTAAGAATGTCAGTGAGTGACCTTTTCATTCATTGTTTTCATGCTTTTGATCAAAATCTGATGTATGTTACACTGTAAATTGAGTTACAACATGCAAAGGGTATCTGAGGTCAAACATTTATAATCAGTATGACAACTAGTCAGAAAACGATTTTCTGTCACTCATTACATATATAAGAAACAGCACCAATAAAATTGTTACATCCGCCAGCAGAAAAATGAAATGAGAAAATTGAACCTGAAGTTTCAGTAGGCATGGCAATGTATCAATTAATATATCAAATAATAAATCCATTTTCATCTAGCATGGACTGTCCATTTTTCATATGAGGCTGTGAGTGTTTCCACCTGCCCTCTCTATTCCTGGCATACAAAGTATATTTGGCCACACTTTGGGATCCCTTGCTTTTGCTTGGGATTTAATTATATCTCAGGTTTGAACTTCACCATGCAAATTGGTCTCAAGTAAAATTCTAGAACGTGATAACTAAATTAAATTATATAATTTGGAAGAGAGATGATAACTGACCTCTGCATTCATCGTGTGTGATGCTCCCGGACTCTGGAAAGAGCTCTCCTATGGGGCTCAGCTGCTCCACATTTCATAATCAGGAAGTGCAGGAGTCTGTGGTCACTCAGGTGTTGCCAACCTGAATTAAGGAGAAGATCAGGTGTCGGTAATAAATGTTCTACTTCTGTTACAGCAGTAATAACAGTCATGCTCCCTGCATTCCTTACCAACCCAAGAGTCTGCAGCACTGAACACTCTCCAAACACCACTAAACTGGCCTGTCTTTGATAGATTTGAACCACTCTCGAGGCAGCAGTTCTAATCTCAGCAGAATAAGTGTGTCCTTAATAACATTCGCACAGATTACAAACTCTTCAGAGCACTAATAACTCAGGAGCATTGGGAAACACACCACTATGTGGCAGGCATAGCTAAAAATAAATATTTAACGCTAATTCATTTCAGAAAACATCTCTACATTTATATATTTAACTTAAGGGTTACACTTACAGGACGTATTATTCTGCATGTTGAAAAGTGAACTTGCATACCTTTCCTTGTTCCTCATCCACACCATACTTTAAGTATTCGCAGACTTAAAATTCTTCTCTTTTAACTGAAGTTCTCTCGTGAATCCTAACCCTGCAGATTTATCCATATAATAAATATGGCCCAGCAGCTTTTAAAGAGTGCCAAAACGTGTTAAAACTGAAACAAAACAGCAGTAGCTACATCTAGCTTAATTACAGAGATATCTGCTATCTGGGAACACGCAGCACAGTGACAACAGCAAATGACATTCAGTGTTCTTCCTGTTGATACTGGTTGTGGGCTGAGAGCTAAGAGGAGGCTCTGCCAACAGGCACCCAGGGAATGTGCTGGTGTGTGACTGCAGCTGGGCATCTTCCTTCCCCGAGGCTGAAGTATCGCTCTCCTAACAATCCCTCTAGGCCAAGCTCTCATCCTGGCTCTTACAGTGTAATGTGCTCCTCAAGGCAGACAATTCCCACAGCAATCCAAGGAGCAGGTGCACACACATAACCAAAGCCTACCCTTTGTTCTAGGCCGACGTGGGTTGTGTTTCGGCAGGATTTGTTCGATCATCTGGAGAATCTTACTTGTACTCTGACTGCAGTGATGGCCTAGCAGGGAAAGAACCCAAAAGACCACGCCCTGTGCAGTCTCTCCCTCCAGCACTACACTAAAGGACACACCCGAGGTACCAAAGCTGAGAACAGAAAGGAAGATAGATGCCTGCCATTTCCACACCATTCCACAGCTTTCTTCTACACTGACAATTCACTTTAAACAAAATACAAAAATGCATACATTCTCACACGAACATAAAAAATGTAAAAATAACTGATATTTGGCGGTAAAATCCTTCTCAGCACTGTTTGTGATGCTCAGTGTTTCCCACAGTTCATACAGAGCTAAGAGGATTCTTTACTTGCCTGCTGTAAGTGCTCCCTCTGCTGTTACCTAGAGCAACTATCAGAAAACACGTTTGTCAGCCTTGTGTCTTTCTCAAGAGATGAATTTTCAAACACTCCATCCTGTGAGGAGAAAATCGATACAATTTTCTGAAATTACTTTTCACGCTTATTTTCGGCACAAGCAACTGCTGTCTTATTCCACTCTTCCAAAGTATTGGCGGTATCATTTAGAATAACAATGCAGCTAAGGGAAAAACCCAAACAAACCCACATTTAAATATCCTGCATTTGCCCTAAAAAGCTTTTTACTATTCTTACTAAGCATACTGCAGAACTCATTCCCTGATTTCTGAGTGGATTACAAATCCTGAGTGTAAAATAATAATAAAGGTGATGAAATTAAAGACCCATAAGGAAAACAGTGTTTCTTTTAATTTAAAAAGCCTAAAGGCCACAATCCCTGCTTATATTCAAAATCACTTCTGAAACCCAGAAGAGCAAAAGCATGACTGGGGAGTTGCAGGCACTGAAGTTAAGGGCCGTTTACCGGAGCAAGACACAAAAAGCACAGTAAATGCAAATCACCACCTGTGGATGCAGAAGCCCTGAGTTTCAGAAATATTGTCTTTAAATTGGAGCACTTTCCTTAGCTAAGTCCGGGCAGGTGTGTGTTAGTTTGCCTGCAGAGTAGCTCTGGACCTGGCACTGCTGCCCGGGTGGTTTGCTGCAGCTGCCTGCCCTTGGCTGGGGCTCCTGCTGCCTCAAGAGTTGCTGCCACTGGGTCTGGCAGTGCAAAAAGAGCTTTTATGAAAAAGCACAGCCCCTGGAACCAAGTATGGCTTTGTTTATTTTCTTGTGGGCTGAGCAGTAAGTGCTGAGGTTGCAGGTTGCCCGAGAGCCAGCCTAGGGGGGCTCTGCTAGAAGCCAAGGCCTGCAGAGTCCTCCCCGTGGAAAGCTGCCCCACGGGATGCTCCTGCAGCAGCACAGAGGGAACCTGTGTGTGAGGGCAGCGAGAGCTGTCCCTTGGACCTGAGCCAGGGACCTCCCTGTGGGAGCTCTGCAATGTGTGAGAAGGCACAGTGCAGCTCGCTGGGAAGGAAAGGCTTTTATTCAGATCACATTATAAACTAGGAGCACTGAATCCAAAGTCATTTATAGGCTGCAGTGTGGGTTGAGATAAAATTTCAGGTTTGAAAGTTTGTTATTAAAGTTTTGCTGTGTTTACTTTCCTTGCTCATTTCCTCCAATAGCACAAACCTATCCTTTTTGTGTGTGTGATGGACTGAAATAAAAGACAGGGCTGTAGCTCCCAGAAATAAAAATTGTGGCTTTGTAATCCACTGTTGACTGAGACAGTGAATTAATGCAGTGTTAGAACATCATTCAACAAAAAGAAGTAATCTTATGAAAAATCAAATACCAAGATTATTATATATTTGTGTATTTACCTCTCCCTTTCCTCACCATAAAACCACACAATGATCATGACCAATTTCCTAGAACACTGTGGGAATGCAAGTGGTGACATTAAAATCTAATCTTTTACTTAAAAAAAAATATATATAAAGAATAGGGGTTTTTTCTGTAAATAGAAATATCACAGAATGAGAAAATCAAGAAACACTAGAAGAGATGGTAACCTGAAAATCCTCCCTTAAAATGATCTGAAATATGGCCAGGAAATTTAATAACATGAAAAAAAAATTGGCATATTTGTATTCACTTCAAATGCTTTTTGTACAAATGTGGCCACAAATATCACTGGTAAACCTGAAATAAATATATTGTAGAACACCCATGAAAGAACAGGTTAACCTGAAGAAGATGAGGTATTAAAACCAATACAGCTTTACTAATGTGTTCTGTAACTTTATTCTGTGGTTTAACCCCAGCTGGGAACTAAACCCCACACAGCCACTCGCCACCCCCACGGTGGGACGGGGGAGAGAATAAAAAACCCACAGGCTGAGATAAAGACATGTATCACTTGAAACTAGAAGCTGCTTTTTACTCTTCCACCCTAGAGGAACTAAAGTGTTGTCTACCCACATCGTATTTAGTAACACTTTATGCTTGCCAAGGTGGTCATAAAGCATGGCTTGAAACAGTTTCAGCATGATGATATAACTACCAGAACAATGATGATTTCAGCATCATCACACAAGGTGGTTTAGAATCTCAGTTTAGAACTAAAATATGGGCTAGAGTCGAAGAACGCTGTTGCTCTCTACAGAAATCTTCCAGCAGAGAGACACACATTACATCAATTTAATACCAGACTGTTCTAGGGGTATGTTCACCACTTCAAACAATTCTACACTGGATTATGAAAAAGTATCTCTGAAAACTTAATGCCTTCTCCAAACAAAAGATACAGAAACGACACACTTCTGGAAATTCAAATACGATGGTATCCTATCTCCCATAACAAGAGAAACAGAGGTCAAGGGAAGGTATAGGGAGGGCTTAGAGTTTAAGCACATTTTTAGTGTAATTGTGTTTGAAACTGAGGCACTAACATCCACAATAAAAGAAATTAATATTTAGTTATTACAGTCTTTTAAGCCAAGGAAGGGTGTGGAGATCTTATTTACATACAGTTTTTAAGTACAGCATAAGAGATGAGAATCTTAAGCAAAACTGGAGTCTGCAATGCTGTGAGGAAGGCTGATAGCAACTAAGATATGCCCTTCAGAAGGAGATCTTGATATTGCCCGTTTGGGCTACACTTGTACTGAATGTAGCATTTAATACAAGAATAAACTCCATGAATGTATTTTCGGTTGTGTTTTGTTTGGATGGACTTCCTTTGAAGAAAAGGCAAAAAAGCCTCATGGCTTGGGAAGGAATGGAGGATGGGGCTGAGGGTCTTTGAAACAGTTTTTGAAGTGAGAACACAGAAAATAAAACATCCATGATTTGGGAAGAACTAATCTAATTAATCAATGGCCAGAAACGGGAGAAAGTTGTTTCTGTGTAGCAGTTACCCAGCAGGCTCCAGGAGATGAGTTAATAAACTAACTCGTATGTTTTTGTATGACACTGTTAAAACAGCCTTAGCTGGTACGCATGTATTCAAGTAAGCCTTCATTCTGCTTCAGCCTTTCCCATATTCCACTCATAGGCAAAAAACCCCACCCAACGAGCAATTTCCAAACCAGTGAAGGTGACTCTCAACACTCCTTTATTCTTAACGTAACCGTAGCTTTTCTAATTTTAAAAATCTTTGCCCTACGAATCGAGATATAAATCTGGAATCGATCTCAGGGAACCACAGTTGGCCAAGTGCCTGTGAGGTGTTTCTAAACTGCCTCCTCAGGGGCCGGGACACCGAATTCTGGGATTTCAGGCTGCAGGGCGGACGTGAGACACAGCTCCCTGAAAAACCCACCGTCCGGAAAACAACAATCCCACCGACAGCCACCGCATTGTGCAGACGAACCGGCACCGGCGGCTAAAAGATCCTTCCCTCACGACAGGGAGAATTGTTCCCGCCTCAGCCGCAGTGAGGGGACGTGGGACCCGCCCTGACGGCGGCCCCCTCATGGCAGCTTTTCCCCTCCTCTCACGACGGTTCCGCCTCATCCCCTCACGGCAGCTTTTCCCCTCCTCTCACGACGGTCCCGCCTTCTCTCCTCATGGCAGCTTTTCCCCTCCTCTCACGACGGTTCCGCCTCATCCCCTCATGGCAGCTTTTCCCCTCCTCTCACGACGGTCCCGCCTTCTCTCCTCATGGCAGCTTTTCCCCTCCTCTCACGACGGTTCNGACGGCCCCGCCTTCTCTCCTCATGGCAGCTTTTCCCCTCCCCTCACGACGACCCCGCCTCATCCCCTCATGGTAGTTTTTCCCCTCCCCTCACGACGGTCCCGCCTTCTCCCCTCATGGCTGCCCCTCCTCCTACCGTCACGACAGTCCCGCCTCGTCGCGTCATGGCGGGGCCTCCTCCCCC
>VXAY01001546.1:356278-422649 GCA_013399855.1 Oxyruncus cristatus | reverse complement strand
TCGCGTCATGGCGGCTCCTCCTCCCCTCACGGCGTTCCCGCCTCTTCCCCTGACGGCGGCGCCGCGGTGCACTGTGGGAGCCGCAGTTCCCGCCCCCCGGCTCCTCAGCCGGACTACAGCTCCCAGCGCTAGCGGGCGCGGCTCTGCCGGCGGGGCATGCCGGGAGCTGTAGTCCCGGGGCTCCTGCCGCCCCTGCCGCAGCGCGCAGGGAAACCCCGTGCGCGCGGGCACAGCCCTCTCTCTGCCGCGGCCGCCATTGCGCGAGCAGCGCGGGCACCGCGCGCCCCGGCCCCGCACCGACCGCACCGCCCTCACCATGCAGATCTTCGTCAAAACCCTCACCGGGAAAACCATCACCCTCGAGGTGAGCCGACAACGCCGCGCCGGGCCGCCGCTGCCTGCCGCTGCTCCGGGATGCGCCGGGAGATAGCTGCATGTGCCGGGAGATACCGGGATGCGCGGGGGAACAGCGGGATGATGCGCGGGGAAACGCCGGCCCTGCGCTGCCCGGCGGGGTTCAGGCCACGGTGTGAGGGCCGAAAGGGCCGTGTCAGCAGCGGGGGTGTGCCGGGAGCTCCGCGTGGTTCGTCGGCTTTCCTGGGCGTATGAAAGGGCGAAGCGCGTTTTGACTCTCTTGTTGTGTTTAATTAAATAGGTTGAGCCTTCTGATACTATAGAAAATGTGAAAGCGAAGATCCAGGATAAGGAGGGTACGTTCAAGAAGCAGTTATTGATTATTACATAGTGATATAAATAAATAAATATACTATATATGCTATGATATGAACCCTTACTTTTAGTATATATATATATTATTGATATATATCTGTCTTGTGGATTGATTAATGTCTTGCACAGATGTAATTGTCTGCAGCAATTTTTTTTTTATTACAGCATGTTATAGTTCACGTTCCTCATTTATTCCTGGTTTGTGTCACCCTTAGGCATCCCTCCGGATCAGCAGCGGCTGATCTTTGCTGGGAAGCAGCTGGAAGATGGACGCACACTGTCCGACTACAACATTCAGAAAGTGAGTAGGAGAGGCAGGGGCTGGCACAGCCAGAGCTGAGTCACCTTTGCTGCTCAGCCTGAGAAGTGTTTCAAATATCTTCAACCAAACCAGTGGATTTAGGGGTGGGTGGCAGTAGTGATGCTGGGAGCTTGGGATGTCACCTTAATAGCAGATGATGTGCCTGGCTCTTGAGGCCTGCCTTCTCTGGATAAAAAAAACAAGCCTGCTTAAATGCTGCTGTTGCCTTGAGACGGCATTCTGAGCCTGTTTCACGTGCCTTCCTAACAGGAATCGACCCTTCACCTTGTGCTGAGACTTCGGGGTGGTGCCAAGAAAAGAAAGAAGAAGTCTTACACCACCCCCAAGAAGAACAAGCATAAGAGAAAGAAGGTTAAGCTTGCAGTGCTCAAGTACTACAAGGTAGGTAGAAATACGGAACTTGATGAAAACTCAGCTCTCAGCAGAGCTTGTAACTGGTCTGCACAGAGCCTGGTATATTTAATATTCAGAGTCCTTCTATTTGCAAATATCCCATCTGCTTAATAAAAGAGAAACCCACTACTGCAGTGGGGCGCTTCTGAGCTTGGCCTCAAGAAGTGTGACGCATTAACTATCACAGAAACTACTTTGCTAGTGAAAAACAGCCAAAATTCTCATTGCTTCTGAAAGTGCCTGAGAGGTTTTCCCTGTTTGCCCTTCGCAGGTGGACGAGAACGGCAAGATCAGCCGGCTGCGCCGGGAGTGCCCGTCAGAGGAGTGTGGGGCTGGAGTCTTCATGGCCAGTCACTTCGACAGGCACTACTGCGGCAAGTGCTGTCTCACCTACTGCTTCAACAAGCCAGAGGACAAGTAAATGTACCACACAATAAAGAGCTGAACTTCCGTACGGTTTAAGGGTCTCTTTCTGTGGTGCTGTATTTCTTCGGTGGTCGTAAAGAGAAAAACCTGTGAAGCTTTGGATGCTGCCAACTGGGACGAGGTACTTCGACTCTCAGACTGAAGCAGCAGCTTGTTTTAAATAATAAGGGGTACCAGTTGCAGAGGCGGGAGGGAAACAACACTCCAGCTAACCTCAGAAGTGGTGTCTTAACATGAGACAGGACAGTAGTTCTGATCTGGAAAACAGGAGCTCAGGAGGTCCAGAGTCATGTCTACAAGTGGGTCAGTGCTAGAGAAAAGGGGAGCTGAAATACACTGTACAGCACCACTGAGGGAGGGGACAGAAGATGGCTCAGCTATTTTGGATCCAAAGACAGTCATCAGAAATACTTACACCATGATGGTTTTACGCACCTGAAGTGCTTGTTGTTACTCCTGTAGTTTATCCCATGTTCCAGTGACATAAGGTGGTTGATTCACAGGATAGAAAAGCAGAGAATTTCAGATATAAAATACATCTGAAATGCTCTGATGTAAAGAACAGATATAAAGCAGCTCCTGTGCATCTCTGAAAGTTCATTTAATATAAGGAGTTAAAGGCCAGCCAGGAGTGTAACACACATCCCTTAGCGTGCATGTATTCAAAGGTCCTTTAAAATCCCGGGTTCCAGGACGTTGTCTGTTGAACTTCTGTTTCTTCATAACAAACAATATCATCCCCAACGCTGAATTCCAAATTCCTGTCCAGACTCAATCCACAGTCCATTCCCGCTTTTATTACCTGGACATCATCCTTATGGTGCTTCAGTGACGATAAAGATCCTGCAAAGAGAAAAAATGCATCAGAGGGAGCCCACCAACAGCAGAGCACAGGGTTAGCCCTTCCTGCAGGATCTCGGTGGCAATTCCACTCACCTTTCCAAATAACATCCCCACTGCGGATTAACTTGAACTTCATTTTCCTGTCCAGCAGCCCCTTATGTACTCTGCATCCAGCCACTGGAATCTTGTTCTTCCCTACTGTTACAGAGAAGGTGTCGAGAACAGAAGCTTCCCCTGAAAGCAGAGAGTTGTACGTGGCAATAACGAACTGGCACTAGGTATAAGCAGGCTGCATTTTTCCACTTGCCAAGCTTTATAACAACACAAAAGCAGTGACAGAGGAGTATAAAATGAACAACGGGAACACCTCACTGGAGAATAAACTTTAGGCCACATTGTGAGGCAAAAATGTATCAGTCAATGCCAACTCACCTACTGTAGTCTCCACCACAGCTGGGGGCAGTCTGCTATTGAGCTCCTCTTTTAAGTCATCTATAAGTTTGTAGATGATGTTGTGAAGTTTAATTTTGATTCCCTTTTTATCAGCCAGCTTTTTAATACTGTCATTGGCTTTCACACTGAATCCATATATGACACCTGATAAAGGAAACACTTGTCAAGTGATGCCTACGAGAGATCACACTTTGAACAGTTAGAAGTGAAAGCCTGCAGCACGGGGGAGAACTAGGTGGTCAGCAAACCAAGAAAAGCATTTTACTCCTGCTTCCTTTTTAAGGAATTTCAGTAATTTTACAGCAGTTTACTGCTTCTGCCACTAAGGCACATCAACTGCTACAGACCTCATAGCAAATGGCCCAAAACTGTCCTCACGGAAGGGTCCCTCATGACAAAACTGGAGGGATCAAGGCAGAAAATAACACACACAGCTCACAGAAATTACTCAGACCTGCCAATTTTGGGCTGGAAAAACAGCTTGGTTGTCCCAAGTAAGCTGAAAGTGAGTTCTAAATCACTCTCATGCACGTGTGGGCTATGGCAGGTCCAGTGACCCACCCTCTGCGGCAGGTGGAAATTACAGGGTACAAACAGGAAAAACTACGGAGTCAGCCTTAGATCCAGTTGCCTCCCGGAGCAAAAGGAAATAATTTTCTAACCTACTTTTCAAGCTCTGCCCTGTTTGAGCATCATAAAGCAACCTGAGTGAGCAGTCACAGTTTAATCCTAACAGTTCAACTACTGGCAACAGCTTTTCCAGAGTCCATCCACTTCCATGAGATTTACAGCCTGCACTAGTTCGATGTTCAAGGAAACGTTTTTGAGATACATATAAATTTACCTTATTGATGCTGCTAATTATTATTGAGAAAACAAAACTTCACTGGGGCCCATTCAATAATTGAATCATATCGTAAAAACTCATTTCAAAATTGTAAACTGAACTTTAAGCACCCACCATTAAAGGCTTCGGCGAGACTCAGATCGTTTTCACTGATATCCCCCATTCCAAAGTGGACAATATCCAGTTTACATTCATCCTCACAATCATAGCTGTCCAGAATGTTCAGAATGGCTTCAACAGATCCATCCACGTCGCCTGCAGGGGTAAATGGAAGTGCTGCTGACTTTGGATATAAAGGAACATGGAATTATAACTAAGCGCATGACAACTCCACGCTGTGCAACAGAGAGTCTTTTGACATCTATCACTCTTACTACATTTTCAGTAATATGTGAAAATCCATCTAACAAGTCTGTTCATTCCAAGAATTAACTGGATAAATACAACAGGACCAGAGGCTCCACATCTGCTGTCATTTCTCAGGTCAAGTTTGCATCGTTTTTCTGTGTCTGATGTCACAGCTTGTGTATCACCAAAGTGAGGTCAAACCAAGGTCCTCCTGTCCCACTTCAATACACAATTGTTCTCCATTTTGCTGATACGAAATGATCATAGCTTGTATTTCTTTTTATAATTTAGATATATATAGGGATTTATATATGGATATACATATTTACACAGGGGTTTGTATGTATGGGGTTTACTCCTGAGCTCCTACGTATGGGGGCTGGGCTTCTAAGTTTTCCTGTGGAAGTGCATCCTTCTGTCCACTGGATGTTTTCTGATGCCCCTGCCCTCAATAAAAGAAGTTCTCTGATCAGTTTTTAACCGATCAAACGTCAGGGCACAGAAATGGTGTTCCCAGCTCAGAGCTCTGGGTGGGACTGAGCATGGAGAGCACAAACACCAGGGCGCAGGGAAGGGACAGCACCTTTAACTATGACCGACAGCGTGTCCTCGGCCTTCTCCCTTCTCTCTGTGGGCCTTTGGAAAAGCAGGTGCTTGTTGGCCTTGTACAGCACGGCCTTCCTCTGCCTCCAGGTCAGATGGGCCAGCTTCTGTTGCTGCTGCTTGTACTCTATCCTGTGCTCCTTCTGCTTTGCTTCAATAACTTCCACATCCTTCTTCAGCTTCTCCTGTTGTTCAACATAGGTCCTCCAATCTATCACTTCGTGTGCCCTTTGCTGGGCAGGGAGACAGAAACATTTCCTTTAAAACACTGCATCAGAAAACTCTACAATAATGCAGTTTCATCCTTTGGCATCTTCTCTACAGGCCACATTTAATTTCTCCCACATTTAATCGCAGATTTTGCTGCACAGATGGCAGGGAATGAGCACAAGAGCTTCCTCTCTGAGCTACAACATGTTTTTATGGTACTTCTGCATTGCAGAAGAGAATTATCCTTCATTCTTCCACAGGGTGTTTATCCAGCTCTCCCAACACCCATTTCAAGCTGTATTTTATGCATATTCTTTTGTCAGAGCCTAGTTCTCTCACTCTAAAATTGAAACACTGTGGAGACGAGGACAGTCCAGCAGGGGAAAGGTGGAAAAGATATGCAAACCCCCATTCCTCTTACAGAGCTCAGGCTCCTTAATGCCCATTCTCATCTCTCATGGGGTCACCCAGGTTATTTAGAATGAAAGCTCTCCCTTACTTTGTTCCTCAGCTCCTTCCCTGCAGTGTGAGTTTTCCACTGAACGGTTCTTTCCGTACCTCAGATTCCACTTCCAGGATTTCATCTCCTGCCGAGGGGACGTCCTTCCAGCCCATGATTTCCACTGGGATGCCTGGGGGCGCTGCATCCACAGCCTTGCCATTCTCATCAAACATGAACCGCACCTTGGCCCAGGTCTTGCCTGCAACCAGAACACAGCCCTTCCTCAGAGTTCCTCTCTGGATGATGGCTGTGGTAAGGGGACTGGTGAAGAGCAGAGGAGAAAAATGACAAACAGAAGAGAAGTGACGCTTCTCCCCGGCTCCACGGCTAGCGTAGGCAAAACACAAACCAGGACGGGCCTGTGATCCATCACAGGCAGAATGTTCCTGCCGATAAAATTTTAAACTGACCTGCAAAACCCCCCAAACCCGCGCTGTACTCTTCAGTTCTGCAGAGCAGCCCAAAATTCGGCATTTGTGAACTCAGCAACAGATTGGCTGTACCCACTATGTGAACCCCCCAAAAAACTCCCAAACAACAAATCCCAACAACTTTCTAGAATTCAGTTAGTTTTTAAAGAGGGCAGAACACGCCTTGTTCACACAGAACCTGCAAAAGGTCTAAGATATTTAGGAACAGAACTTCATGTCACACACAATTTGCCAAGATCTGTGTATACATTATGACTGTTAACTTCATCATTCCTACTGTTTTAATGACATTTAAAATATACATCTGATCTGGCACTTTAAACTAACTCCTGTGCTCACGACTTCATCTCAGTGATAGGATGAATTTTTCCCCATCAGTTTAAAACTTCTCTTTCTGGCCCTTGCTCTGCAGAATAACATCTCAAGGCTTTAATTAGAAACACTGCAAAGAAACTGTGACAGCTAAACCCCCTGAGCAGTATCCCTGTGCTGTTACAAATTGCTCCTCTGAAGCTGTGGAGGTGCCGATCACTCACCCTTTGCCTCTGTCTTTGCGAGACTCGATCACGGTGCCCTCGACCAGCCCCGTGGCATCTGCCTTCAGCTCCAACATCTCTGCCAGAGTAACTGTGGCTTCTGCCAAAACCATCAGGTTTTCACCCTGCATGAAACACACACACACACAAACACACAGAATAAAGGAAGGGCCAAATTAAAGTGAGGTCAGAAGTTGAAATCTTGGTGCCAAATTCCCCCACTTGATGACATTTACCACCCAGTCAAGACTTTAGGACATCAAAGAGGCGTAACTGTTGGACTGGGTTTTTGCCCCCACCCCCTTTTTTCTAATTACATCTTGTAAGACCACTATGAGCCTGTGCTCCAGTGATTAGGCCTGTGTTAGGAAAATCTTTATTTACCCTGGTTTGAATTTTTCTCTTCATGCACAGCATTATCACCAACCTTGCTTTTGCACTGATTTCATACAACGAGCAAACAGCAATTAGCATTAACCTGTAAAACATCCACTGAATTCCCAGAAGAAAAGTGAGATATTATTGCTCCCTAAAAGCCTCAGCCTCAAAACACATGTCAGTGTGTTTCAAATAATTCTGGTGAGAGCCAGCAGCACTGAGCTCCTGGTGTTTCACACCGCACCATGAAGAGAAACAATTTATTTTGCAGCTGCCAAATAAGAATGCATCTCTGTGCACATATCAGACACCCACAAACACCACCCTTTCCTTCCAACACAACTTTACCTTGAGTGCAGAAATATTTACAGCCTGAACATCACCTCCAAACTCCTCACAGACCACATCGTGAGCCAGCAACTCCTTCTTTACTCTTTCGGGATCAGCTTCGGGTTTGTCACATTTGTTGATGGCGAGGATAAGAGGAACTAAAACGAGAAGGAGCAAACTCAGCACCAACCTAACCTGATGTTACTACCACAGCAGCTAGAACAAATCACCCCAGGGTGGACTCTGAAGAGGTACCTCCTGCGTTTTTAGCGTGCTGGATGGACTCTATGGTTTGCTCCATCACCCCGTCCTCTGCCGCGACCACCAGGATGACGATGTCGGTGACGTTGGTGCCTCGGGCCCGCATGGCTGAAAAGGCTGCGTGCCCAGGAGTGTCCAGGAAAGTTATCTTCTCCCCAGAAGGCATGTGCACTGTGAACAAAAGGACACGGAGCAGCTGAAGAATCAGCCCTTCACCCAGCTTTATCTGATGTAATCAAGCACCACTCTTTTGGGAACTTCCTCAATACCAACGATAAATTTTAGGCGAACAGATAACTTGGCCTGGAGGTGGAAGGCGCTGCTAAATCCTCAGGAGTGAAAAAGCATCCTGGGATCTTCCTTAATTCAAAAATAATCTAATTCCAACTGTGCAGACAACTCACTTCCAAGTTCCATCTAGGTAATTATGACAGTTATCAGCAACAGACCCATTGCGTTACGGTTTCCCCCTTCGCCGCTTACATATAAACTGGTTTTGTGGCAACCCTTTCCCCCGGGGACCTGGCAGCAAGTCAGCCAAAGTAAACTGTGTTATCCATGACCATGCACAGCCGGATCTCACCAAGAAAGGCCCCAATGTGTTGTGTGATGCCTCCCGCTTCCATCGAGGCCACCTGGGTTTTCCGCAGGCTGTCCAGCAAGGTTGTTTTCCCGTGATCGACGTGTCCCAGGATAGTGACAACGGGGGGCCGTGGGGTCAGTACTGCTGGGTCTGCAGGAGGCCTGCGAGGACAGCACGAATGCCAGAAAAATTCTGAGTGACGGGCACGCCCACGTGGCGAAAGAAGAGCCACTTGCCAGAGCACAGTGAACCCCAGTTTTGGGATTCCTCCTCCCCACAAATCCCAGCTGCACCACAGTCAGCCCCCCTAGTGCTCAGCGCTACTCAATTAATGCAGCAATCCAGGGTATCAAAGAATTGGCTTTTCTTCAGAAAACGGCAAAGAAAAAGCCCACCTAAAACCAAGCCAAATCCAAGCAGCAGTTTTACGGCTAAGTAAATCAAAATAGTAAACTTCACCTTTTAAATACTATCATATTGTGACCGTATCAGGTAACATCAACAAACCACCAAAACAAAGAAAGACAGGACATGACAAACACCTGCAGGGAGAAACAGAACACAAAGAGCCAAAAAGAACAGTTCCCAACTTGCCTTTTCACGGCATCTGTGTTTTTTCTTTCCTTCTCCTCTTTCAGTTTTGCTGATTTATACTTCATGCCTGATTTCTGAACGATCATCTTGATGTGGTCTTCATACAAGACGGAATCTGGCTCTAGTGAATCCAGGTCAACGTCTGTGTACAGCAGTGCCTCATAAATATGGTCTGTGGGAAAGATAAAGGCATTTTAACTATGACATCCACAAAAACACGTGGGACAAAAAAACCCAAACCCAATCCATAGAGTGTAAGATTCTGTCATTAGTGGTTTATATCGTGCTATTAAGTCTCATTCACAAAGCACTTTTCCTTTAGTTAAGATTTATCTAAAAGTTCCTGTTACACCACATACTTGCAGAGAAGAACTCGATGCAGAAGGATTTACAGGACCTGAGTGCCTTATCAAACACTATAATCTGATTTTACCCTCAGATTTTCACACCTTACTTTTCCATGAAACGCCCCCAAAAAAGCAACGGATACTCATCTAAACCAAACAGCAAAGGAAGAAGGAAATTCACGGAGGAAGGAAATTTCATAATTCAGATCATTTGCTGCTGCTTCCTTTGGCAGCAGAAACACAGAACCCACTGCAGTAGTAACAAAATCGTTACATGCTGACCTAGGGACTGTCACAAATCTATCTCAGAAAGGTGTATCAAGACAGACTTTTCTGCTTCTCATTGATGAGAGGGTAATTTGTCAGAAAAAGTCCCCAGCTGGACAAGAAGAGACTGGAGATTGGTGTTACACCGGTGCAGAATTATTTCAAATGTCAAGTGGCAAAATACGCCAATAACCCCCCTAAAATATAATTTAGAACTGGTCAAGCAGAGCCACTATACAGCCAGGAATGTTCATGGGGTCACAGGAACAAACCTGCTCCCGTGACCCAGTTGTCTGGGCAGTCACTTAAAGAGGGAAGTGATTCCATGCCCACTCTCAGCTAATTAAACCCCTGTTTCAATGAGATACAAATTGCTCCTGTGGATCCCAGATCCCTGCTCCCAGGGGTGGATTCCGGGCTGGAGCTCTCGAGCCATGAGTTTTTAACTCCCAGGGGTCCAGCTTTGCCAAACCAGGGTGCAGTGTTTTCCTTCCCGAGTAATTCAGCCCCCGGGAGCCCCAGCCATGAGGAGCTGCCCACCCGGATCCTTTCTGCTGGACGTGGGAGGCAGTCCTGGCTCCTTCACATTTCAAAGTCTGGCCTGGCGATCTGGATGGCCCAACTTCTTTTCTCTTTAGTCCGCAACTGTGTCTACCAACAGCTCCTTCGGGATGGAACAACCTCCCTGGCCAAGGGAGGGATTAACAACCACACTAATTCATGCCACTGAAGACACCTTTGCCTTTCCCAGGGGTGGGAGAGGTGGGACAGCTCTTGCTGTTTCAAACCCCAGAGCAGCCTCTCACCTATGTCTTTGCCCATAGCTCGTGCCAGTTCCTCTACAGTCATCTTCTGCCTTATCTCCACTTCACCTCTCGTCAGTGGGATCTTCTTTTTCTTCTTTTTTGTCTCCTACATGGAATTAGACACGAATCAGGAACACAGAACCGGCACAAACTAGGGAATGACAGTGGTCTCAAGCCATAGGAGGTGAACACATCTTTTTTTACTACAACACCAATGAATTTAAATAAACAAATGACTTTACACACCATAATGGACATTTAAAACGTATAGCACACAGCACAATCTTTCTTCATTTTTTATTTTTCAGATTCAGGGCAAAAAAAGGCAACAAAATAATTTTAATTTTGGGGTTTTAATAATTTCTTCCTGCCTCTGCAAAATTCACAACACTACTGGCCTAAGTCACTACTGGAAAGGGAATCACAATAAAGTCATACATTAAGTACACTTCGTCTGATAAATTTATAACAAATTCTCTGTCATAACGAATAAAGCTCTTTAGTTCTAATTTAAAAGTTCAGGCTGTGCTCTTGCACTTTTCACACAAAACCAGGGGTGACTGGGCTTTGGAAATTACCTCCTTTGTGGCCAGATGTCTGCACTGTGCTAAGGCAGCACCGATTGATCTGTGTTTTTGCCAGCGCTGTGGGCGCAGCAGGACGGAGCACAGGGGGTGTGCAGAGGCCTGCACAGGCTTCCATTGTGCTCCCCCAGCCTTCCTGTAGGACAGGGCACGGAGCTGCCCGCAGGCCCCACGGAGCTGCACCAGGCTCTCCAACCGCAGCACCAGCCCTCGGTTCATCTCCTCACTGCAAACACAAAGGGCACGCTGAGACCAGGAGCTGAAACACATTCTTCCTCGGGATAAAATGGACAGGAACACAAGGCACAAATGGCATCTTTCCAACAGGCTTTGTAACACTTAAAAAAGTGAACTATTTAGCAACTGTTCCAGTTTTTCCATTTCCTCCAGCGCTTCCCCTCTCTCCGCTCCCCCAGTGCAGACACACAGATCTACTAGGAGCTAATCTTTCTCCAGAGATCTTTGATATAAACTACCAAACCCTCCATTTCAGGTTCTTTGATATTTGCTAGAAGGAAAGGGACATTTGAACTCCTTGTGCTACACTGATAGAATTATGCAGGTGCAACCTACCTCTCTAAGCCAGTGAAACACGCCTGCAAAATGCTCTTTACCTGAGCATTCAAAGAGAGAAGCACCACTACAAGAGCACCACAGCACTGCAGTAACACCAGTGCTGTCGTGTGGGCAGAGATATCCTCTGAGGCTAAACCCTGGCTCAACAACTAGGCTTCACAGGGTGCTTCTGTTAGATCATCTCATGTCTTGTTTTAACCATCTTAACTCTGGTTTGAGCCATTTTGCTAATTATCCCATACAACAGTGTCATCCTTTGAACTTCCCCTGGTGCTCAGAGCTGCCAATTCTGCACCGGCCCAGGCTGCCCAGAGAAGCTGTGGCTGTCCCATCCCTGGAAGTGTCCCAGGCCAGGCTGAACACGGCTTGGAGCAAGCTGGGCTAGCGGAAGGTGTCCCTGCCCATGGCAGGGGGTGGCACTGGATGGGCTTTCAGGTCCTTCCACCCAACCATTCCATGATTCTGTGGTGCCCAGGGTGCCTCCCTCTGCAGCTTCCATGTCCCTCTCCCAGGTGTCCCGGTACCACATTCCCGCAGCTCCAAAGACCGGGAATGCTCTGGGCTCCTCCCAGAAAGGCCGCGAGCCCTTTAAAACCTCCCTTGCACCCGGATACCTGCGGGAAGTGACCCGACGACAAACTAACCAACCAAAAGCAGCTAATTCGGGGTTTTTTGGTTCCCTTAAAGGCACTGAACGTGTAAACCCGAGGACTCCCGGGGCTGCCACAAGACGCTGCCCACACACACAATCAACACAAGGTCAAGGCCACACCGGACCAGCCCACAGCGGCGACACCCCCGCGAGGCCGTGCCTGTGGAAACACCCTCCCGGGGGTCCCGCTGCGGGAGCACCCGCTGCCCTCCTGCCCACCGTCCTGGCTAATCAATACCTGTCAGCCGCAGCCCGCCCTCCCCGCGGTGGCAGCGCCCTTCTCCGACCCCCGGCTCGCCCACCCCGGCCCCGACAGCGTCGTGGAGGGAGGGAGGGGAAGGGAGGGAAGGGAAGGGAAGGGAGGGCCTGCGGCAAGGGTCGGGTCTGAGGGCGCGCCCTCAGCCCCTCACGCCCGGCGCGCCGCTCTCCGCGCACGCGCCAGGGGGCACCGCGCAGGCGCAGCGCGGCCGCAGCCGGGGGCGGGGCCTCGCCTCAGCGGGGCGGGAAGGGGAGTCCCTGAGGGAGGCGGGACGCGGAGCCCCTCACGGGACGGGGGTTTTCCGTCCTTATCCGAGCGTGTCGGAATGTGGATTTTAAAAGTATATATAAGTAGTAAAAAGTGTGTATATATAAAAATAAACATCAATACACAAACACACACATATAAAAAAATTCGGGTTTCTACCTCCAGGAGCTAGTAGTTCTATTTTCTTCGCAATGTCCCCCTTGCCCAACCTCCAGTCTAAAGCTTTCAACACGTCTGATTTTGCAGACCCGTCTAATTTGGTGTCTCTAAATTAACGCCACTTAACGGACCGGGGAAAACAAAAACCTAAGAGGAAGGTCTATAAATGAAAAAGTCTTGAACGCCACCGTTCCCTGGTTAATGACGGCTGTAAGACCCGGAGATAACCCCAAGGGTCCGCTTGGGACAGCGCTGCAATCCCTGACCAGACACTGGAAATTGCGTGTCATCGCCATAAATTCCGTTACATCCATTTGAGCTGTGCATTTTACATGCTTTGCCCATAATGTGGGGCCCGTGGTAGTCCGCACAGGTAGTTTTATACCCTCCAGAGCAGTACCTATGTGTTTTGCTGCCCTCAGTACCTCTGCTACGAGTATGTGCTCATTTATGATGCTGAGTGTTGAAAAAAAAAATAAATGTTTTGAATTTCTAAGGCACCACCTGCTGGCGAATGTGCCAGGTACTGACACCTTGAAATGCAGAGGGCCCTCGAGTGTTTCTCGACTGGTAAAATGGGAAAAATCACCTCAAAATAAACCACAGCAAAAAAAAAAAACCACAAAAAACCCCAAAGCTTAAATACAAAAAGTTGTGCAAAGGCATTAAAAGCAGTTCCTGCACAGAGACAGCACAGAGCTGCCAGCCAGACCCATGCCGAGGGCAACATGTCCTGGGACTGCCTGAGGTTGACCTGAAAAATGTTTTATTGGAAAGATAAAATTTAGCGTGTGAAACAGCCATCAGAGTTTACTGCAAATCTGCTTTTTGAGTTGATCTTCCATTGGATGCCACCTGGAAATCTTCCCGTGCACCGCTGTGAGGCTCTGGGAATTAGCGTGGGATCATGTTTTACCCACATGTCTCTTAACCACGGAGTCATCCTGTTTTCATTTAAAGCTTTATTACAGATTGCCCGTTTTTCTGAAGGGCAAACTGAAAACAAGTAATTATTGATGTCAGAGGTTGGGACATTGCTTTGGGTTGGGTTGCAGAAATATTTTCCACTCAACTCTGTGGCTGTTAACGCTCGGCTTTTTTCCTTAGCTGCAATTCCTGATTATTCCTTGTTGCCTTTAAAAAAAATTTTTAAAAATTCAGGTCTCTCGTGAAGTTTACCTTACTTTGATTCTTTTTTTTTTTTAGCTTTGAATTTTTCTCAGCTTCCTTATTTAGCAGCAACGTGTTCAGCACAGTACGTAAGCAACGAGCCAGAACCTGAAATTACAGTAACGACACGCAGATAAAAATGAACGGGTTAATTCAATCTGAGACAAAGATCTGGCTTGAAACCAACGTTAAATGTAGTTCACGGGGGATGTGTGTCGGAGCAATGCGTAATCTCCGAGCTGGAGGTGGTTTTAAGAGACATGACATACCTTGAGCTGCGCGGGAGGGGAGGTGCGGCCGTGATGGAGACCTTTCTCCCCCGGCGCGCTGGGGCGGGCGGCAGGAGGCTGAACGCCGGGGGGGCCGTTCCTCAGCGCCGTTAACCGGGATTTCTGGGATTTCTGGGATTCCCCCGTTCCCCGCGCTCGCGGCCGCTCCTGGGCGGGCCCCTGCGGCGGAAGGGGCGGCGGGAGGCGATGGCGGCGGGGCCGGAGCTGCGGGAAGCGCTGGAGCGGCGGCTGCGGGACCTGGGCATCGCCACCGTCACGGCCGAGCCCCCCCCGGTACGGCCCGGCCCGGCCCGCGGGCACCCCGGGAGTGAGGCAGCCCTGCCTGCCGCCAGGGCACGGCGGGAGCGGGGCGGGATGAGGCCCCGGGTGTGGGATCCAGCCTGATTATCGATGGGGAACTTTAAACCCAGGGCCGTTTGTTTGGGGATCGCGCCGACTGCTTTTGCCTCCAGATTCCCCCTTTTCCCCTCCAGCTCCTCAGCTGCTTGAGGAGATACAACCCACCCCCTCTTCCTTCCCCTGACACCTGCAGTATCGAAGCTGCTTTCCAAACTTTTCCTCGCTCCCACGCCACGTCATTCCCGGGTGTGTGTGCAGCGGAGCTGCAAACAGCGCTCCCGAGAGCTGCCTCAAAGTGAGATAGTGCTGTGTGACAACGCAGAAAGTATCCAGCTGCAGTCTGCCACTTTTCTTTCGTGTTCCATCCCAATTTCCTCATAGAAAGGGTACAGCTTTTAGGCCAAATGGAACATTGGGTATTTTCTAAGTGTTTAACAGAAGGTACCTGCCAGGACACAGCTGGGAGTCTAACGGGATATAATCTCACACCGCACTGGTACTGTTTTCCAGGTGTTGACTGTGGAAGAAATGATGCCCCACGTCCAGCACATGAAAGGAGGTCACAGTAAAAACCTGTTTCTTAAAGACAAAAAGAAGAAAGGGTTCTGGCTGGTGACCGTCCTGCACAACAGGCAGGTCAATCTAAACGATCTGGCTAAAAAACTGGGCCTTGGCAGTGGGAACCTGAGGTTTGCTGATGAGAACTCCATGCTGGAAAAGCTCAAGGTGGGCCAGGGCTGTGCCACGCCACTCGCCCTCTTCTGTGACCAGGGGGACGTGAGGCTGGTGCTGGACTCTGCCCTGCTGGAGGGGGGCCACGAAAAGGTGTATTTTCACCCAATGACAAATTCTGCAACCATGGGATTAAACCCTGAGGACTTCTTGAAGTTTGTGAGATCAACAGGCCACGACCCCATCCTGCTACACTTCGATGAAGATGTTAAGTAGGGGAAGTTCACTTTTCTACTACTACACATAGACTTGGTAGAGGAAAACTGGTGAAAATCTTGTTACAAATAAAACTTGAAAAAAAGGCTTACTCCTTTTTCCTTTTATTTTCCAACTGTGTAAGTTTATACTGGATAACCTAGTGAGGAAAAATACTGCCTTTTGAGTTATTAGGAGTTCGGCAACGTTCTTAAAAAGACCTTTGCAGTCTGTATGCACTACGTATAAGCTTTAGTATAAATTAAACCACGTTTGCACTAGGTAACTAGTAAGTATAAATGGCATTATTTAAGTAATTTTATAATCTTTGTTAATGCAACAGATAAAACTGGAACTTCCCAGGTGCAGGACAGGCCTTGAAGGCTTAAACTTAACACTGAGAGAGGGCAGCAGTGAAAGTGAGGGATGGAGCCTGAGGGTGACGGGGGTGAAGGCTTTTGAATGCAGCCTAATGAAAATGTCTCACAAACCGTGGCTCCGGGGCAGCCAAGAGCATCAGCACCAGCTGAGGTGAACAGAAATCAAACCCCCAGGAGCATGAATTAAAAACACATCAAAGGAGTCGTGATCTTGGCAGAATGAACAATTACTATTATCTGAGTAAGAAAAAGCGTCTTCTAGGGCAAGGCAAGTTCCTTCCCCCGCCTCCTTACCGTGGTTTCCTGCATTTTGGAAGGATCTGGCACCTGTTCTCAGAGCTCCTGGGGACAGAATGCTTCACCATCCAGCAGCTTAGATTCCTCCCTCCACCTCGTCAGACACAAACCAACCCCAGCTATCATGGGAGTCATCTCCAGTGGGACAGAAGGGACCTAAAAACGCTGCAGCTGTAGGAAGAGGCACTAGAAAGATGTCCAGTAATGCTGATCTTGCCCTCTGCCTGCCACTCACTCGCCCTCCCCCTAAAGGTTTCTTCTTTCTTCTACCCCCAAAATCCCTCCTCATCCCTTAAAAAATAATAGATTTGACTTGCCAAGGGTTTTAAATCTGCAATGTTTTAAATGTCACAAATCCTTTTAAAGGCACGTGCACAATCCGAGAATCTGCACTGCCTGAAGTGCAACTATTTTCATCCTCGGGGGGGATCCTGAGACTTGGCCCAGCAAAAATAACCCCCAAGCAAAACTAAGGCTTCAGATACTACATTTGTCAAATCTATAATGGTTTCCTTTTGTCTTTACTTATGAAATTAGTGTTGGGTTTTTTTTTTTTTTTTTTTGTTTGTTTGTTTTTAACAAAAGTATCAAAATAGTGTACAGTTAAAAGCTACCCAGGTCTACACAAATCCCACAGAACAAACTACACACGGTCCAGAAAAATTCTGCTACAGTTTTATCAGTTTTTTCCTTCCAGAAGAAACACTCACTGCACACATCACCGACTGACCACGACACCAACACCCTGCCAGTAACATCAGTTTCCAGAAAAAGTGTGTATGAACATACACACAACAAAATAAGAATAAAAATTATTTGGTTTGGCATTTTAATAACATCATTAATAAATGTATACAATGGCGAACATTAAAAAAAAAAAATCAATATGTAAAGGAAATTACAGTTTTAAATAAGAGCTTTTTAAGTTCTGTTTCACACCTAGGTACATTCCTTTAAGGCAGTTTTATTAATATCAAAGCATTATTTACATATACATCATCAGCTACCTCTAAAAAAAAAAATAAAATAATAAAATAAAAAATTAAAATCACACATGAGCTCCTCTGTTAGGCTGCATCATGTCCTGGAAAACGTTTAGAAAGAATAATACGTGTTGGGAATGTTACTAAATCCTCACAGGCTATCAGAAAAGTAAATCAAACATCGTATCGCATGACAACCTCCCTCCTAACCTGGACCTGGCAGCGCGGGGGGACAAAGCCGGGCGTCCAACTGCTGCTTCCCTGAGACTCCGTGTTTCAGGAACTGAGAAGTGGCTCCCAAATTTGCTTTTTTTGCTTTATTTCAAGGGCACAGGCTGGGAAGACGAAGGAAGGAAAAAGAAGGCAGGAATCAGCAGATCACAGCCCCTCCTGACTGCTGGTCTGTCCTGGAACTTCTCTGCAAAACAAAGTGCTGGGAGAAGCAGGAGATCAAAGCCCTGAAGTGCTCCTGTGTCTCTGCTCTGCTGCTTTCGGCTAATTTGGCAAACGCAACCCAAAATCCCACTCCGGCCTTTGTGCTGACGGAGACAAAGGGGGTCAAAACCTGCTGCGGATGGCACAGAGGGGCCCTTGCAGGACTCGGGCACCCAGAGCTGACCCGCCAGGGAGAATCCTGCCCCCCAAATCTCCTCCAAGGAACACCCCCCCAGGGGTTTGGATGGGGCTGGTTTCTAGTCCAAGGGAGGAGTTAAAGAGTAGCTGTAAAGTTGTGACACGCCCTGGCTGTGACCCCACGGGTGCTCTGAGACAAAAAGCCAAGTGTGGAAGCCGTGAGGGTACCCTCAGACTACGTGATGCTTCCAGAGCTGAGCTGATCCATCGGACACGAGGGGATTCCTGTGCGATGGAAACAACACTCCTAAAAACAGTGGCACTGTTCAATGGTTTGGGGCTTTGAACTGCATCAGTCCTCTGCCACCAGTGAGGAGAACCCAGCCACAGGCCCTGAAAGGAGCTTGAACACACTGTCCTTCAGAATTAAAGAGATATTTTCCTAATGTTTGTGGTCTTTGAATTCTCTTTCATAACCCGCCATGCCTTTAGTATAGATCTTTCAGCCCATTTTAGCATAGAAAGTATTTCAGAAGGAAGTCCCTTTCAAGAAAAAAAAGCAAAAAAAATGTCCCCTTCTAAAGCTTACTGGACTTGCCTCTTTTCTCCCCTTTTTGACAAAATTTCATGCCTTTGGATCTGTTGAACTGCACTCAGCAGAGTCAGGCTCACCGACACCGAGGGAAGGGAGGTGACCTTCTGGATCTGCTTGTTGGACGCTGGGAGGCGAGGAAGGGAATGTAACCTTCTACAACAGGAGTAGGAATGTGCTTATTGGTTTTAATAACATGTAACAACTCCTTTTGGATCCAAGCTCCTCTCCATTTCCTCGGAGCTCGCTGCAGATCTTCCCAGACACAAACATATGCAACCACCGAACGTACCAAGAACATCTGTTGACTTTAATATAAATCAATAATGGACAAAACGGATCTAGTAAGAGATAACCTTCAAGGGAACTGATTGTAAAATGCATATGATATTATTTACATTTCTTTTTGCCATCAAGAAACCTCCTAAGCCACAATCAGCTCATGTCAAGAGACAAAAAACAATAAAAAAAGAATTAGTCAATACACAAACATCGTGAGACAGCCGTAACCCGGAAATGGCATTTGTGGAGAACAGCCTCGTATTAAAATAAACGTCGTAGAAAAAACTCAGACCCGACAATTTCCTGTCAGAAACGTCTGAACATACATATGCAGAGTAACTCGGGAAGGTGAAAAACGCAAAGGACAAACGGTTTCTCTATAACACCATTCATTATCCCATGACTCCCACTTCTGTGAGTTCCCCCAACTTTCCCATGGATGTAAACAAAGTTTTTTCTCTTGCAGTACGCAACAAAAATCAGCATAAACTTTTTTTTTTTTTAAGAGCAATTTCATGCAGATTATGCAAACCAAATAAGGCAGTGAAGTGCCAGTAGCTGTGAGGTTTTTGTATCTGTTTGTACAGTCCATTTCAACAAAATACTACAGCATTTCCTTCAGATTTACAGACGTTAAGAGAAACTGCCAGTTACGGGGGTTTTTTGGCTAAGTATTAGCAGAAGCTTAAGCAAATCAGTGGCTAATTTCAAAAACAGAAGATGAAAGAAGTATTTGTGTTTTTTATTTTTTTTTTTTTTTTTCCCCTGGAGTAATTCTTGAGACCTTAAAATCCTCGGTCCTTAGGGAGATGAGAACTGTCCTTTATTCAGTAGATCTTAACAGTGCAATGTGCAATAATTCCTAAGCCCATCTACACATTTTCGGCAGTAGACTCCAGTAGAGCTCCTTGATTCAAGGAAGGAAGGAAGGTAGGTAGGTTTTTTTATGTCTTGCCTGCTCTAGTCACGAAGAACGTACAAAATTCCCTCTTTTTTTTTGTTTTTTTTTTTTTAATTAGTGACTCCTACAGTCGCTGTCTTGTTACTTCAGATATAAAGGCTTCACACTGAGATACTGAAGGACACTTTTTCTCTCTGTGCGCGGTCGAAAGGCAGAAAGAGAAGAGAACGTGAGCAAGGCGGCAGGCGCAGAGGCACAACACAGAGGTCAGCACGAACAGAACTAACAGCACTAGAGCATGCACCACAGGGGCCGGGCGAGCTCGGGAGCACCGCGCACACGAGCGGGGCGCGCTCGGCACCCGCGGGGGGCTCTGCCCCACTGCGCCTGAGGATTTTACCTGCTCCCTGTCTAAGAACTGACTGCGGTGCCGGCTCTTGATGGCATCTCTTTGGGCCTTCTTCACGAGATGTGGGGGGGAAAAAAAAAAATCAAAAGAAATGGCATTTTTACAGGCAAAAGGCTGAACGGGGCGAGGCTCCCTCCTGAGGAAGAACCCGCTGGAGGGCCACTAGTCCTGGCCTAACTAGTCAGTCCTGGCCTAACCGGTGAGCGCGAGAGAAGGCAGTTAAGCAAAGCGGTATTTACATCCGGTTAATGCAGTGTGCTCTGGGTCTGAGATGTAATGCTGTTAGTTTGTTGTAAATGAAATTCCTCTCATTTACAGTCTGGGCAGGAAACTCACCACTTGGCCCACAGCTCATGTAGTGGGGAATAGAATTAGGAGCTTTGTTGCTCCCTAGACCTGCTTTTTGAATTTCTGCTTTCTGGGATAGCTTCCACATCTGCAGAGAAAAGCATTTCAGGTTATTCATTGTGTTTATCAGGACATGAAAAAAACCCTCATGCATTAAATACATTCGACTCATTAGGAGAGCAAAAGGATATAAAAACACTTCTTTGTTGTTTTTAAGAGGAAAGGACAGAGGAGAGGGACAGCAGAAACTCACTGCAAGTGCCTACTCAGCTGCACTCACTGACATTCACCTCAGCATTTAGAACAGGCATTACTTCCAAAGCACAGTCAGGTATTTGCCACTTTGAGCCACACCAACCCTACATTTCTGCACGTATGGAAAGCAAAAACAACGATGGGATGCATCCCCAGCTGACTGACCGTAGCAGAGAACTCCCCTCGTTGTACTCTGACCTGCTGCACGCTGACAGAAACACTCCCATTCCGTTCTGCAAACCAGGAAATGCTCCTCGCATGCGACAGCCCCAACATGCGAAATGCAGGGGCTGAGCTGCCCCGTCAGCCACGGCAGAGCGGCAGGCAAGGCCTGGGCTGCGAGCACACTGCTGAGCCTGCACAGCACAGCCTTCCTGGCCAGCAGCCACACGTCTGATCAGTGCCAGGCGCTCCTGACCGAGCACATCTCAAGGCAGCGGGGACCAAGGAATGAGCCAGGCATCCACGTGTTTCACAGCCAGCCATGTGCACAGCTCAGGAGCAGCAGGGATTGGGAATGGAAGGAATTCCACAGCTCCTTCCACTGTTTAAGCGTAAACCAAGAGAGACATCCACAAACTTCCTTGTTCAAGTGTAAAGACCAAAAAGCAGAGAAAAAGTGATCCTCCTGTCCATGAAAACATCTGCTCTCTTTCATATCCAATGCCCAAATGTTGTAAGTCATTATTCTGAGCCCTGAACGCTCTCTCCCAGAACACTTGCACTGCTGCTGACCAACAAATTTATAAAGCAACGCAAAGCAGTGGCTTGAGCTGGACAAGGTTGGTGTCCGGCTCCTGGAGATCCCAGACACTGGTGCTTCAGGACACTCCTACAGACCTTGTTCTGGCCAGAACAAGCAGAGTCTCTGCAAGGCCCAGGAAGAAAACAAAGGCTTCTGGCAGCACAGAATGGGTTTATACAAGTGCCCTCAGAGCCAAGATTGCAGTTCCTTAAATAACTCATCAAATGCGTGGTGCACACGCTGGGATACCAGCGCTCCTCACCTCCAGCACAATTCCAACACATCTACAGATTCACGGGAGTGAAGGCAAACCACACGAGCCAAGACCAGGACACTGATCCCACAGAACACCTTTGGAACAGGCAATATGCTGCCCTCCCTCCTTTTCCCCACCTGGAAATGCAGGGCTCCCTCTACTGTACAAAGCAGAGCCCTCACACACTCCCACATGGAATATCTGCTGCTCTTCCTCAGGGAGCTGTGGATTCCCTGCCCCTCCAAGTTAAGCACTAAGGAATTAAAGCTCAGCCGACAGAGCAGTTCAGTGAGTGCCACAGAGCTGCTGCAGAATCAGTTCAGTGTAAAAACCAGACTGTGACGTTGGTCATTCTCAGTATTTAACTTTCACTCAGGTTTTTCTAAGGGATGTAATTTTGGCTCCCACAACTGGCCTGACTACGTTCTCTGGCAGAGAAATGCTCGTGTCTAAAGCCTCACGTAGCTGCTGCTTAAGCCTGGTACAATTTTAAGCTGTTCATATTTACGACTGAGAAGTTTCAAGCACTTGCAGAGGCAGTGGTGTATTAAGTAATAACTCCAACATTTCCCTTCAGCTGCTCATCTGGGACTTAAGGAGTTATTCCCTGAAGCATTCCTATCCTCCCATAACCTTGCAAGCCACTTGGTTATTCTCCCTTTTATTTAACTGTGTTAATGGAACATTTTTTCTGTTATTTTGTTACGCCATCTTGTTTTCTGCTATATCAGTGTTACTTCTGTTGAGAATTAAAAATGGATTTCCACCACGCTCAAGACAGGATTTTATTCCTACACACCATAAGGAGTCTGTTATTTGACTCCTGATAAAACCAAACCCTTCCCCACAGCTGCACCCCAGATGTGGAAAAGCAGAGCAGACCAAGGGGAAAAGGTGGAAAAGGCCATTTCTTCACGACAAGTGCTGGGTATCCTGTGACTTTTTATCACCTCTTCCTAAGAATTACCATTTCTGTGCAGGATTATGAATGTTCTGTGTGCGTATTACTTGGTAACTGCTGTTTATTGTGCAAACCAGAGGCACTGAATGATTAGGCTGGGATTTGTTCCTCGTGCATTTATGCCGGGACGTGGCATAAATGCAAAGGGCAAGGAGACACCGAGATACCTCTAAATGCTTCTTTTCGTTTTTCAAAGGGGAAAAAAAAGCATTTTTACTCCAAGCAGATGATCCGTGTGTTCCCGACACCCCTGAGAGCCGGAGCACAACTGCCAGCACCGTCCTTTCCCAGGAATGCCGCTCCCGGGACGCAGCATGCGCGTGGTTTAACATGCAGCAGGAACCAACAGGACAACACCCAATACTTGTGATGCGTGGCAAACAACAACACAGCTCGTAATATGGAGGCATGCGGGATGTACACAGTGCAATTAAATGTCATGCAGGCTTTGGTGGGGTTACAGGTCCACATTCCAACATGCCACAGTCCACGGCCGCCGTCCGCGGGACACAACCACCCCCGGACCAACCAGAGAGGCTCTGTTCACTGGAGGGGAGTTTTCTCTGAGATCCAGCGGGCATGGAGAACACCCCTACGGCATGTTAGACTTGTACATGTGTAACGACACAGCCTCCTTCTCACACACAGCCATACTCATACCACAGCGTCTGGTTGTCCTCCGACACCAGCAGCGGGGACGCGGCCTCGCCGGTGCTGGCACCGGAGGCAGGGACGGGCTCCCTGGGCAGGGCTGCCCGTGGCTCACCCTGGGCAGGGCTCTGAGCAGCACAAGGCTGTTCCCGGATCCAGGGCACCGACCTAAACGCCGACGGATTGGCCTGCTCAGCTGCCCTGGAGGAGGATCTCTGGGGCACTCCACTGATATTACTGACTAACTC
Source organism: Oxyruncus cristatus (assembly GCA_013399855.1). Lineage (NCBI taxonomy): Eukaryota > Metazoa > Chordata > Aves > Passeriformes > Cotingidae > Oxyruncus > Oxyruncus cristatus. Next base: position 399,336 of record VXAY01001546.1, on the reverse strand, counting down.
CGTGTTCAGGGATAAGAATGGCTGGGGCACAGTGAAGGATCCTGCGCTGCCATGCCCAGATCCACTGACTTTATCCCAGAACACGCTCGTGCTCGGCAGAGTCCTCTCCCCACATCTCGGCCTTTCCGGCCCGGAAGGCCCGGGCACCTCGGAGTTACATCCCAAATTACGCGGCATGGCCTCGCCCTGCGGGACACCCCCTGCTCTGTAGGGCACCCAGTGGGCACAGGGGGAGGAGAACCCGTGTGCTGAGTACTCACTGGAGCTGGGCGGAGCGCTCCTGTCGGCCACGGGCGCCGCCGGATCCACCGACACGGGCGGCCGACTGTCCTTGGACAAAAAGTCATGGATGCTCGTCCTCCGGGTGGTCCCTTCCGCCGTGGAGATCACGCTGCTGGCACGAGGTAAGGTGGCGTACGGATTGCAGTCCCTGGACTGGCGCTGGGACACAGTCGCCTGGAGCTTGTCCTTCACCGCCCGGGCCTTCCCCTGCGCTCCGGGCGGGAATTTGATGGGGGAGCTGCTGAAGTAGAGGTCGTCAGTCTTACGGAGGCTGGGCCTCACCAGCTGCTCCGGCTTCAGGGATCGTCCCTCGGAGAAATCCACCGTGTTTTTGACACTCAAGGACCTCACAATCCCACAACCAGCGCCCGGCTGTTTCCGGAGCCTCTCCCTCCCCGCCAGCTCCGCAGACTCAGACAGGCTCCTCATGACTTCATCTAGAAGGTTCTCTTCACTTGCGGATTTCATCTGTCAAAACCACGAAACACACATTTATAATTTTACACGATTTTGCAATTGTTAATCTTTATCTTTCCTTAAGCGATCTCTGGGGACATAAATGCAGAACAATCCTACAAGGATTATCAGGTATTTTTTGATTTGTCAGCTCTAGAAGCAGTTTTAAACATGTTCAATACACACACACACTTAAAACCTAAAAATCCATATCAGGGAGACCACAGGTGAGAGACCGTTGCAAGTATCCGACCAAACAACGCAGAATCTCCTCCAGACCCGTCTCTGCCCCAGACAACCCCCATCAGACCAGCTGGGAATGTGTATTTTTCCATTTCACTTGTGTCATTTAAATAAGACAGAGCCTGACCTTTCCTCCTGAGAGGTCCGGGTCACAGTGACTGCCTGGTTTTATCCTACAGCCCTTCTGGGTTTTGGGCAGATCTACTCAAGAATTAGGGAGGAAGAAAATGGAATGCCAGAAAAGGTGATTTGGGGCATCTAACAAACTGCCACCGCTTTACAGAAACATTCTCTTGGTCTGATTCCTCTCAGATTTCAGTAAGCTCCAAGGTCGCCTGTTGTTTCCCATCAATGTTACAAAGACAGAACCGAAGCAGACAAGAGTCTCCTCAGGGAACGAAGCCGAACATCTCCCCTGCTGTTGACGCAGGACAGATCTGACAACAGCTCCTGCTGAACAGACGTGCTGGACTGGAAGGAGTCCCGGCCTTCCCTCCGCACTCCAAGTGTCCCGGGCACCAGGGACAGGACTTCCTCACCAACCCAGGGGCCTCTGAAATTCCAAACCATTTGGAATTGGTGTGTGGTGCAGTAGGTGCCACGTATCAGGACAGAAGTGACTTCAGAATGCAGGAGTGACCAACAGCTCCACAAAGCTTTACAGCGATTCTACTCACTGTGCCTGGCACTAACCGAGCCCACCCGAGGGACACTACGTAGCCAGAACACCCTCCCGACTGACCTCACTGGAGTTACTCTTGTTGCTCTCCTCCAGGAACTGCTGCAGGGTGACCACTTCGCTGCCAGGAGAGCCCGTTTTGGTGTGCTTTCCACGGCCCTCCAGCGGCTCAGTTCTCTGCTGGAGCACAGGGCTGGAGCGGGTGGGACCCTTCAGGTACTGGGTGGGGCTGCTGCTGCTGCTGGACCAGGCCTCGTGCTCGTGCAGGAGGCTGAACTCCCCACTGCTGTGGCTCTGGGGCCTGCTCTGGCTGTTCACTGCACCTGCTGGGGGGCAAGCGGCATCAGGGATTTCCGTCAGAAACACACGGCACAGCTGAAAACACGTACAACCTTCCTCAGATCTGGAACATTAATTCTGTTTGAGAGACTAAAAATTATCCAGCTGTCCTTTTCCACTTCATAAAGCTGCACTCCCCTGACTTACCTTTTGCAGCACTTTAAACACGATTTTTTTGGAATAAAAACTACCTTCCGTTATAATCTGGGCCTCCACCTACGTAACATTACATTCCTAGAGGCTAAGGATACACCTCCACTCTCGTTCAGCATCGCTGTGAGGCGCATGGCCATAGAATGTTAACAGAAATACAAAGGACTGAATGGAAAGAAAATATTTTCTCCAACAAGAGCTACTCAGGAATGCTGCTTCTCCAGCACTTTCTGCTGTTACTCCTAGTTGGTTACAACTGGGACCTGAAGGAAGCACCGTGGTGTTAAATGCAAAATAAATTCCACAAGTCCAATTCTTTTTATTCGTCAGAAATTGTGAATTGCTAGAATAATACTTAGGGATAATCAAGTATTTCTGACTTCGTGTTACTCTTAGGAAACAAAATTAAGTTTGAACAAAGATAAATCGCTTAGAGTGGGGATTTCTAAATTGGGGCAAGGAGGACCTCGAGGAATCTTTTACAGAGGGGAGTAATCGAAGAGATGTAATATGAACTATCAGAAATACTCAGCTAGCATTCATTCCTAAATTTCCAAACAAACAGACACCATTCCATAAGTGAAGCCATGAACATTAAATGAAGTCTTGAGCTGGCAGTGCTCTAGTCTACACAACAGCTACAGCGGCCATTAGATACAGAAGTGTATCGAGGCTCACAAGAGATGAAATTTAGAGAGCACTGGTAAATGCAGGGATGTTGTTAACCTGTTAAATCCAAACCAGAAAGGTTTCTAGGATGTATCACAGAGGTCATCTTGGCCAGTTGTGCAGCACACAGCCCACGGCAGCAGGGCAGGAGGATGCTTGGAGAAGAAAAAGCAGGAGCAACTTCTCTTCTTAAAAGCAATTTTTAAAGTAATTTGGGGGGAATTCTTATCTTGTACCATTGTTACCTGGGTTAGGTTTGGTTTAAAATAGCTGATAACTTAGAAAGTAACACCACCCTTTTAATATTTATTAAAATCATCAGTTCTAGTAACACCTTTGTTCCCAGCCTGGGGAATGAAGGCTCTGAAACGCTTGTGGAAGCACCTGCTGTGCTTTGCAGGGGGAATTTTTTTGGCTGTGGGTTGTTGTTTTTTTTTTTAAATTCTATACAGATGATCTTACAGAGAAAAGAATGGAAATGAAGCATGGGTGTGAATTCCCCTCCAGCATACCTTTGACTTCATGGAGTGAAGCATTGTTATTGCTATTGCTAGTGGATGTCCTGCCACTATCAAGGCTGGCTGGTCTGGAAGCTGAATGGAAAATTAGGAGACACGGTGGTGAACAAGATTGTAGCAGAGGCCACGGTCCCTTCACATTCTGCTCCCAGAATGCTCAGGCAGGGCATGCACCGACACAGGCCCAGCATGCCCACGGGCAACAAAGGGTTCTTACAGATCAGAAAGCGGAGGAATTTCCAGGCGGTCCAAGAGGACACTTTGGAAAAGGGCACTACAGGAATAGCACAGGAGAGGGGAGAGGAAACAGAGAGAGAAAGAGAGGGTACATTTAGAACTGAGAGTGGCTGTCAGTGGGACGCAGGTACAGGTGGAAGGAGGGACATGCAGGGGCTGCTCGTGGTCAGGGCACTTACAACAGATCTGACAGGGAACCTGGCACAGGGCTGGAAGGCCACGAGCAGCAGGAGCAAGAGCATCTGCACAGATAAAGTCCTGCACTCCTGAGCCAATACAAGGGAAATGCTCTGTTAGTAGCCTCAAAAATGCCTGCTGCTCACGTTAATTGTAAATGTCTATACAGGAGTTAAACCTTCATTTCTAAATAACCTACTACAGCTTTCACTTCAAAGCTTCGCTTGAAGGAACGTGGAATGCTCCTATGAAACACAGCACATGGCAAATTTAGGCTTCACTGAACAACAAACTTTGAAAACTCAGGCCAGATTGGGATTTGGGGTTTTTAGGATTGAAATGGTAACTTCTTTTATCTACTATTAACTCTAAATGGAAGTTAAAGCACTTTCCCACTAAAGGGGAAAACGCTTTGATCCTGTTCAGATGCACTTCACGGGTACTTTCTACCAGAGATACAGAACATCTGTCTGATGTAGGAGATAAGGAAGAAAAGGAGAGTCTGAAGAAGTGATACAGTACACTGGAGAGATATGGAAATCACAGAGAACATGCTCACTGCAACCACGTCATTCACCGTATTTCTGCAAAGTTTGTTAACGTTCACGTCACATATCCTTAATTCAAAGAGTTAAAGTTCACATCTTACCATGAACTCTTGATCCTGTACTAGAATCATCACTAATACCTTGCGGACTTACATCTTCGTAGGATGTAGTATCTACACACAGAGACATAAAAGATGATGTAAAATAAAATAAAAGGAAAAGATTATTGAAATACTTATCGTCGGTATAATATATTAAAATACTTTTCAAAGCAATCCATTTTTTCCTTAGGAAACATCCTGTAGGAAAAACCCTGAAAACATTTTATCACTGCAGTTATTAAACCTATTCATTATCTTAGCGCTGCAGCTCAATTATTGAGATTGCTTTTTGTTGAGAAACTTAAAACATAAGAAAAATCAACATTACACAGTTACATCACGGTGCAAAAAGCTTCTACCTATACCTTTATTATTTAGCAACTGCTTGGATCTGAAGCCTGTGGAGGAGTTGACAGTGGCAAAGTTGATGGCTGTGGTGGAGAAGGCCATAGCTCCCAATTCCTTCCTCCTTTTACCCGTGGACATATCATCGGGACCCTCCAGATGCTCAGAACTACCTGTCCATTGTCCTCCTGCCAGGACCATGGACTGCACCAGGTCATTCATGGCTGGGATGCAAATGAAAGCAGATGATCAGCGCGGGCAACGTCCCCGCTCGCTCGCACTGCGCATCGCAAAGCTCGGCAGTTCTCGAAGCGTGAGAGCGGCTCGGGGCTGGCGGCTACAAACAACGTCATGCAATCAGCTCGGGGACAGGGAGGGGCATTTACGGGGTCCTCGCCATGCCACCGTGTGCCACGGGTGCGCGAGAGCCTGGACGCGCCGCTCGCCGTGAGAACATGGGATGCACAGGGAGAAAAGGTGCTCGTACAGCAGCGCCAGCGGTGCCACGGGATCCTTGTACGGTGCAGGTTACTGCAGGCACACGGGGTCACAGAGCGACAGAGAAAAATACAACAGCCGATGACATTCACCTGCACTGCCCCCAGCTCAGGAAAACTGTCCACCCCTCACCAGAAAATAAAAGGAGACAGAGGAAATCAATACAACGTTCTGGCAACGAGAACTGAGGAGTACTTGCGGAGTGACAGACCACCAGAGAGCCTTGCACAATTGCCTACACTTCCTTTAAACAAAACAGCAACAACAAAAAAAGTAAAATCACAGGGATTTCTTAGCAGAACGTGTCATTTAGAACCGTTTCTGTGAACACAGTGCACTGTAAATTTATATACACATGGGGCCATGTGTATATAGCCAACTATGTATACAAATATATGCAGTCACAACGCACTGAATAGATTATATGGATGTGCGTGGGAATGTGTGGGTACGTGTGTGGGGGTGTGGGTGCGTGGCTGTGCACATATATAAAGTATTCAGTGCCAAGGTTGTTTTTTTTTAAAAAAAAAAAAAATAAAAAAGGGGGGGGAAAAAAGTAAAAAGAAAAAGCTCCAGCTCCTTGTACCGTAGCAGGACTTGCACATTGCAAAAGAGGAGGAAAAATACAGCGCAGTCCAGGGAGAGGTTAGTGAAAAATTAGTAAGGAAGCCAGTGTAGCCATTGAGAAGAAGCTGAACTGTCATAAAGTCTTACACATGGAGCGACGGTAGAAGGCCTTCATTTTGTCTTTTTCCTTCGGTCTGTTCCTCAAAAAGGGCAGTCTTTTCAGTGCACCCACTTTTATGTCATAGCATGAGGAAAAACGAAACAGGGAAATGAAAGAAAAAAAGGGGAGAAGAACAGATGGAAGTTAAATGTTGAAACTAAGGACAGAAATGAATGTCTCGAGCTTAAGCTACACAGGCTATGCTAAAAGCTATCACTGCCATGCTGCTGGGTGGGCATGAGGGATGGGAACTACCCTGGAACGGGAATACTGCACTAGGAGAACCTTCACATACTCGGAAATGCACCAGGAATCATGGTGGGCAGTGTGACACTCCCCACAACTCCTCCACTTCAAGAGTTTCAAGCTCTTGAAGAAAAAAAAAAAAAAAGAAAAGAAATGTAACTTTGTTGCAGGTGGTTACAGAAATCGCCCATTACGTAATTCTTACTCTGTGGAAAAGAACCTTTTTTGAACATAGAGAAAAAAATGCAACTCTAAGTGCAGCTTCTACTCTAAAATATGTTCACGTCGTTATTTTCTGAGGTTAATTAATTTTGGTCACCGTTTGCCCTACGCGCCTACGAGGACACAATTTTATTACCAGTCTTCAGTTCTTGCATTTTGTGCTCACTAAGAATTTTGGTCATCGACTTGTAGAAAACCCCCCCGGGGCCTCCTGTTCAATGCACTCTGTGTGCGGTGGTTTCAGCGTTTCACCAAAATGATCTGCCTCAAATGTGCAAATTTCTTAGCTGAAAAAACACCAAAGGAAACAAAACCACAGCAGAACCAAATGGGAGCGTTGCCGCGACGTTTTGGGAGGGCCCAGGGCAAACTGAGCTACTCTACGAGGAGAATTACAGAGTTAAAATCACAAACAGTATTAAAGGATGGAGCAGGGCATATATACATATGCATTTACAAGTGCACAGGGGGGACCCTAAAGGACAAATAAATACACCTCCCTCTCCATTGTCTCACCCTGTGTCTGCACCCAGAGGAAGAGGCTCCCAAAGCACTGGAACCACAGAAGTCATTCTGTTCTAGTTCTACTTTTTGGCACCAAGATGACACATGAATCTTCTGTAACTTCTATAATCCTTTACAGACAAGATAACTCACCCCTCTATAATCCTTTGTAGACAAGATAACTGAGCCCTCTTAATTAAAAACTCCCTAATCTTATTAAAAAAGTAACCAGAGCACGTTCAAGAATCATTTGAGTCATTTGTCCTGTCCATTAACACAGATCACCTCCAAAAGGGCTGATTTAACTGTACCCAGCAGGAAACTCCCCTGCAACTACCGATGTGCTGGAAATCCTGCCCCAGAACCTGGCCTTTGTCCTGGAAATCCTGCACCAAAACCTGGCCCTTGGTAACATGCAAAACCTGCTTGAAGGGGGAATCACGTAAGTCATGTCTGCATAAAATCCAACTCAAGAAATGTCCTGGAATGATAATGATGATTAATACTGAAATGGCAGAGCTACAGCAGAAATGAAGCATTCTTTCTCCTTTCAGTATTCTAAGGGTATGTTCCTGCTTTCTGAGCTGAGAAGGAATGATGAGTGTTGCAGAATTCCTCCCCTGATCAGGAAATCTCCTGTTCCGTAACCCTCCTCCTGTTTGCAAAAAATCCTCTGAGGAATTCTGTATTAAAATCTTCAAAGGGTTTTGTTCATGCACACAAGAAAATATGAGGCAGACATCTTCTAAATGTCCCGCTAATAGAAAATGGAGCCCAACAGACTATGGTATGATGTGTCTGCTGCTGGTGCTACCACTGGAGATCCAGTTTACTAACAGCCCTGATTCCTTGGGACTTTGTTAACACCTGAAAAGGCCACAGTGGAAGGCAGCAAAGGGAATCTGGTTCTGCCCACAGAAAACAAAAATCCCCCCTGCCTGCCTTGGGCTTCCTTTCTCGGAAGGCTCTGAGTGGTCCCACCCTGCCCAGAGCAGGTGTCAGGTCCGTGGCACTCACCTGATCATCAGCAGTGATCAATAAGGATCTGGGGTCAGGATCTGGGAAGAAGGAGGCTGTACTTCCAGCAGAGAATGAAAAGCCAAGGTGAAACCCTGCAGTCAGGAGCACACACACGCTCACTGCCTGCAGGGACAGCACCAGCCATCCAGGACCCCTTCCTTCCCAGACCAGACACTCTGGGATCACACGGGGGCTTGGGGAACACTGGGAGACCTCAGGTGCTGCTTTCTCTGCACAACAGGGGAATTTTGGGCCAAGATTCCCTGTGAGATGACAGGGCTTTGGAACACACGAGCCTGACAAAGTGGCCTGTCTCCATCACCACCTTCCAGAGCTGTCACACACTAGGTCTCTTTATCAGCAGTGGTGGCAGCAGGGTAATCAACTGTGGGATCAGCATCTCCAACGGGGAACGTGGGATAGGAACCCTAGACCCCTTGGGATCTCTGGGTCACATACTCTGCCCTCTAGCTTAGGAGAGCACCACTGGTGTGTGCCAGGGACGCTGAGCTGCCTTCCCCTGCCTCCTGAGGGACGTGCAGGACGTTTCACCTCAGCAGTTCCCCCTGGAACCGCGTCCGCTCCCGGGGGATACAGAGCCCGTCTCTTCCCAGAGCCAGCACTGCCTTCAGCCAGTGTGGAGAGCTGCAGCACCTCAGCGGGGCAGCTCACACGTGTTCTCTCCTGGAGCTCCTGCAGTGGAAGCTGCCACTGCCAAACTTCTGCTTACAGAAAAGAAAGGCCCCGCAGCACCCCAGGATTTTGAAGAAAAAGTCCCTCGAGGAGCAGAGGAAACGGACTGCGAAGTGTGCACCATCACCAGCACTTGTCAACGGAGATATTCTCTCCACTTGGAGACACCAACTGCCTCAGCAAGATTGTCAGAGTTGAGTTGGCACATAAGGCACCCGAATTCTGTCCCAACCCAGGTTTCCATGGCGACATGTGTAACGGAGGAAGGTTTGGATCCAGAATTAGATCAGCCCTTCCAGTTTGTGGATAAATACACTGGGATTAAGGGGGACACGAACGAGGCCCGTGGAGTAGAAAATTAATGAGGTCTGCACAGCTCCCAACCTCTTTTGAGGCTCAGCCACCGTAACTGCAGCCGTGGCTCCCCGGGAGGGGGAACTGCACAGCACGAGGTCCCGAGGAGCATGCAGAGAAAACTGTCACACACAAGCCCTTCCACGACACGACAGTGGCGACACAGACGCGGACGGGCCGGCCCAGGGCGTGCACACTCGTGCTTCCAGCTGACACACGGGCAAACACACCCACCACAGCTCTGCTCGCCCCAGGTCCACACCACCCACGGCGGGGGGGGGGATGTAAAAGCAACAGTTGCTTTTTGTGAAGTTCAAAAGTAGCTGTTTCGAACCTCAGACTGAAAAAAGGTTGGGCTTCCCAATGGCACAAGGTGCTAAAATGTACCTCTGAACATACTGTTCTCTTCATTTATTAAAAAACACTCACAAATATGATTTAAAGTTTCCCTGAAATAGCGTTTTTTGATGTTTTTAACGTTGACTAAGCTTCTGAGAGAAGCACAGAATTAAAAAAATACATCACAATGGCTTTAATCATTTCTAACACAGCAGATTCACAGCTGGCACGCGCCCCAGAAAATCAACCTGCTGCTTTTTTGAGACTCAAGACATCAAATTTAAAAGAAGTAGTGCAAGGACTGGAAGTGACTGTTAATGCTCACGTATTCAGATGCTTTTACACGCACAGCCAAGATGCTTTTGGTGCATAATTATTAAAATAGAACCGTCACATCCTGATAACCTGGCTGCAACATTATCTCTCAAGTTGTGAGAAACTGGGCAGTTTATGATCCATGCCAAGAGTGGATGGTAAAAAAATATAGGTAATAAATAATAATAAACAGAATCTGGCCTTTTACAGCATGGGCACCCCCGTACGAGGGTGAGGTAACTCCAAGGTTTGCAAATTGTGTCTGGGATATTCCATCTATCCACACCCCCTGCAACCCTTCCCACTCAGCTCTAATTTTAGGATCACTAACAACCCCCATCCTCTTAAGAGGTTGTGTCGCTCCATTAACTCTTCCTGCTGCACCTTCCAATTGGATCAGAAGTTTTCCTCCCTGGCTTTGTGAGATGCTGGGGAACACCTTCAGAAGGAAGGCGTTTTTAAGGATGTTAGCACAGCCACAGCTTGGAAAACGCTGCCAGGACAAGGGGAGAGATTCATGCTGGGACAAGAGGGAGAAATGAAACCGGTACTAGTGGTGGCATCTGACATTCCATCCAAAATCCTGCCTGCCTGACCCAGCTGCAGTGCCTGCTTCATCTTACCCGAGCACTGCAAAGGTACTTCAGCGTTTACACTGAGAGCTCCAGAAACGCTACAAACTTGTTCCTGCCCAAACCCTCCAGGGAGCTGGCAAGAAGTCACCATAAATCTGTCCTTACATTAACTCAGGCTTTGCTCCTAAAGACTCCACCTTTAAAAACCCTCCAAAAGACAACACTTATTGGCACAATGAGGTGTCCTGCAGTACTCACTGCTACTCTTTTTGGTGCCCAGGGTCTGCCCATCCTCCAGGGAGTTGGAGCCCACGGAGGAGCTGTCCTGGCTGTCCTGGTGGGGCAGCTGCAGGAAGCCCTCGCTGGATTCCGAGCGCGTGGGCGTGAGCGTCACCGACTTCAGCCGCTCCCGGTTCCCGTCCTTCTTGGACTTGATCAGCTTCCTCATCTTCAGGGTGATCCAGTTGCCCCTCCTGTTACCAGTAACACAGCACGTTTATCACACACGGCTCACGCCTTCACACTTCTGCTAATCCCTGTGCAAAACACAGGCACGGTTCTGCTCCCCCGAATTTAAGGCGAAAATGGAGATCTCCATTTCCAGCTGGAGCAGAACAGGTTACGCCCTGAAGGCATGTTTTGTTCTGGTATTGCGTTCATCAGTACCTTCGTGGCGGAGACGGTTCATAAAATTTATACTGATCCATTATCTTCTCCTCCAGCTTCTCCTTCTGTCGCCGCAGTTCATTGAGCTTGTCACTGCAAACAGAAATCAGTGGTAAGGGACGTTCACAACGCACGGGACGCGTGGGCAGCGTGCTCCCCGGGGGATCTGTTAGCTCCAAGCTGTCATCTCCCGTGAGGGATTCCGACGTCACACTTCTTTCTTATTGAAAAAGCAAGAGATGCAGCGAACAAGCAGACTTCGGTTTAACTTTATGACATAAAACTGAGGGGGTTTCCATCCGCCGCTATTACACAACGGAATTTCTCCCCTTTTCAAATAGTAAGTATTACTTGGACAAGCCCTCATTTCCTCTTCCCTCAAATTCACTAAAAAGTTCAGATTACAATTCTAGACTTTGCCAGCGGTAGAATGAGGAATAAACAACATTTTTGCTCCCCCTTTGCATACACAGTAACGACTGCAGTTGCGCTGATCCTTTAGAACTACAAATATAAAAGAGTTTGAGGTTTTATCTGCTTCACGTTTACAACCGAAATTTTTGTTTCGAAACATTTCAGAAGCAGCACCGGTGTTAAATTCCGTATATAGCAGAAGCTTTTTAAAGAAAATTAGTGTATCACAGTGGTTCTCAAAACTCACATGTACTGCCTTTGCTCCACATGGAAGAGATCCTTGCTTTCCATATTCTGCTCCAGTAATGTCCTATTTTGCAGCATTAAAGTCTGAATTTGATCCAGCAGGTGCCTGTTCTCCTCCTCCAGGTTTCCTTTGAGCTGGCTAAGCAGCTGTAAAACACATGAAATGGCACTTGTGTACCCATGTGAGGGTATTTTACACCAGGGTAACGAGACCATCCAGAAAACCCGTGCCCACAAAGGCATTCTGAGAGTCAAATCAAACAGAAAACTGCATCACGAATCGCCTGATAAAAGCCTCTTGGATTCTTTAAATAATTTAAACCAGTTTACCCAACGTGAGCCTGTGCAACAGGGAAATGAATGAGTCTTTGGGCCCACTTCGTCACCTATAAACCAAATGACTAACTCTCCAGCACCTCCCACGGTTTTATGAAGCCACAAATACCCTTCCATAAATATTCCGTAATTCTCACGTACCTCACACTGATTATTCAGCTTCGTTGACGTAATATCCAGTTGCTGGTACTGTTCCTTGAGTTTGGAAAACTCAGCTTCCAACCGCGTTTGCTCCAGTTTGGAATTGTTCAATAGTGTTTTCAGGTTCTTGTGGTCAGTCTGGAGAACCTCGTTCTCTCTCAGGAGCTGGCTGTAGGTGTGAGTGAGCCTGGGATTGAGAGACACCAGCAAAGAATGAAAGCAGGTGGGAACGTATTTGTTACCCACATTCCCCCTGCAACACAGCATTCCCAAGGCTTCTACTACTCCACAGAACACAAATTCCTTACTACCGCGGACTGTAGGTAAGTCATCTCGGTCTCGTTTTCCAAGGAATGTGTTCTGCCTTTAAGCCTCTGTGCTCTCTGTATGTGCAGGACCTCTACATCACCACTAGTTTTAAGACGCCACTTTTCAAAAGAAAAGAATCCTACAAACAGCCAGGATTTCTTGCCCACAGAAAACAGTATGGAAACAGGAATGGTCCACTTTGGCAGTCACAGAGCTTACTGATTTATCAGAGATACATTGATCCCTGGCTTCTCTTTGTCCCTCCTGCCACGTCCCTCTGTCCCCACATGCACCCTCAGGATACAGTAATCATTTTTGTGGGATCATGAATGTCCCGAGTTGCAGCAGAACGTGAAGGAACACCACACCTGCTGAGGCTGCCCTGGCAGGTGCTCAGAGCTCCACTAACACACATCAGACCTGCCTTTACCTTTCGTTTTCATCGCGAAGTTTTTTATATTCTGCTGCCACGGTTTCGTGCTTTTCACTTTGCTGCAGCATCTTCTCCTGTTCTGTCTTGAGAACCTTCTCCAGCTCTTCCAGTTGCACCTTCTGTTTCAGCAGCTGATTGTACCTGCACGCCAAGGTAATACTCAAACATCTTTTTGGGGACTGATGAGAACACGGAATTTTTATGAAACGGCGACCGTTTAAGGTTTGAAATCTTAATGATTAAACAATGCTGGTTTTATTCAAACCTGTAAGCGGCTGCTGCTTAGCACGGCAGCCTCGTTTCGCTCAGCCAGGGCAGTGCTCACCTGTCCTCCAGGTCCTTGTGCTCCACCTCCAGGTTCTTGTGGGCGGCTTTGAGGCTGCCGTGCTTGGCGATGAGGGACTCGTACTCGGCCGCCTGGCGCTCGTGCAGCTGCTCCAGCTTCTCGTGGTCCTTCAGCAGGGCCTCGTAGAGGGCCTTGAGGTCCTCCCTGTCCTTCAGCACGCCCTCGTTCTCGTTCTCCAGGGCCGACTGCTGGATCAGCAGCTGGGCGTTCTGGTTCATCAGGGACGTGCTCTGGGAGTTCAGGGTGGAGTTTTCGACCTGCGGCCGCAAATGGTTGTTGCAAATTAATTGGATTATTTTGTCTATCTCCTGTCAAAAGATTTCCTGGGTTTAACCCTCAGTGACCTTCTAGTTATTCCACTACCTGCCAACCTTTCAGGGGAATACTCTTCTCTCATACCCCAATAGGCAATTCCAATTCAAAATATTCCAGGAATATTTTTATGGCAGTATTGCAGGAAAACACTGAAGCATATGATTAAATTGATTTATCAATTAAGCATTGAATAATTTGATTAAATAATCCAATTCTTATTCACCTTTCAATACCTGTTAAAGTGCTATCTAGACGAGAACAACATTTTCCTCTGGCACCAAAACATCTGGGAGAAATGGATCCTCAGTGATCCTATTATAAGCCAAATCTGTGACATGACTAAAATAAAAGGAACTTTCATGCTGGCACAGAGATCTATTTTTAAGAACATCTTCATTGTACAGAATCAATATTGTCACCACAGAGCCTTTGTGGTGCCCACGTGTCCCTTTACAATGAGAGTTCAGAGAGGAGCATCCCTTCAACAGAGAGAAAGGGAAATAAAAGAACAGCACCTGGGAGGAACTCCCCATATTCTCTTTTGTACTCTTTTGTTCAGAATTATGTCAGAACAGTATTAATGCCTATTAACACACTAAAGCCTTCAACATTAGACAAATTTAAAAAAAACCAACCAACCAACCACTTCACTTTTTGTGCCTCCGGAAAGATGAAGCAAATGTAATCCTTGGATATCTTGTCACCTGACCTGTATTAGGCTCATTTCCTTCTCCTTCCTATTCAAGAGGTGAAATCCACAAACTACTAAAACCCTCGGGGTATCTATTAAGGGGAAAAAAATTCCCTCTCCCACTGCAGTGCCTGCTGTTACCAGGGAACAAATCCCTTCCTGTTGGAACTGCAGCGCCCTTTGTTACGCAGGAGAAAGCCGAACCTTTTCCCTGGAAATGAAGTCACGTCTCATGGCATGGCCCAGGCTGAATCCCGAGTTTTGTTAGCTCACAATTCCCAGCTGCCCCCGAAAACACGCCCTCTCTTGTCTGCTCCTTGTGGGCACCAGCAGGGAGAGAAGAGTTAGTTGCCAGGAACAGCTCTGACAGAGTCCAGGCACAGCTTCCACTTCAGGTGGAGCTGATAGTTCTGATTTTCATGAACGCATTTCACCTTGCATTTTCATCCGGAGTTGATGGAGAGTTGTCTTGGCAGAGAGGAAAGGCCTGGGCCGTGGTGCATGAGGCAAGAAAGGAACTACCCAGATATTCCTGTGTTTTTCTGACAAATGGGGTTACAAAATACGCAGAGTTCTGAATCTCTGAATCCCAGAGATAAATCCTCACGTGGTTAAAGCAGGATGTTTCCATGCCCCTGTCCACTGCTTTTAAACAGCCAGAAGAGGCACAGAAGTTCTGTTTTCTTGGAGTGCTGTGCACTAATGAGATTTCAGTGTGGCAGCACAAAGTGCATCCACGGGACAACTATGTTCTGCTTCCCAGAAAGTCAGGATGAGAACTCCAGGCATTCCCCGAACACATATTTGTCTCGTTTAAAAAGTCCTTGACGCTTGGATTCCCACCACCCCTCCATCCCTTCTGACACTGTTTCTGCTGGACTGTGGACTTCTCACTCCTCCTTTAAGGCATTTGGATTCTTAGAACTCCAGAAAGCATTTGATCCATTAGTAAGAACATTTCATTTTCAGAGACAAAAAAAGAGATATATACGTAATAACCCTATTAAGGCATGAAGGACAACATCTGAATCTTGGCTGCACGAGAGCTGCAAGACTCTGGGTGAACCATTTTAATCATTTCCATGGTTAAACATCACCTTTCTTTTGCCTCTGAATTATCTACATTCAGTCTTCACATATTTAGGTAGGGGTTTCTTTGTTTTTTTGGGTTTTTTTTGTTGTTTTTTTAATATTCTACACTTTTTTAATATATATTCTATATAAGTATCTTGATTTCCCTTTTAGGTAGAGGTCTACTTTTTTTTTTTTTTTTTTTTAAAACTACTTATAAAAATAGACAAAATTTACTACAATCTCTCTGGACACACCACTGCCCTGACCTAATTTAGATGTATAACTGAAATAAAAAAACCCAAGCAATCTCAGAAGGCTTAAGAGAAGGATAAAAGAACCTCCCCTATTCCTAAGTGCATAAAGTCGAGAGTTTAAAGAGCATAAAGTCAAGAGATTCAATTGGACAAACGTCAAGGATTAAAAGCAACTTCCAGAACTGCAATTATTCATCAGCAAACAAACTATTATTTGACTGTGTGAGTGCAGATTGTCTCCACCTTACCTTCTTTCCCAGGTCTGCACCAGGAGCAAAGTGTGACTTAAAACACACGGATTTAATTTGAAAAGCAGCTGTCAGCAGCCACACAGGAAAACCTCACCTGGAGCTTGGCATTCTGGGTTTGCAGGGTGGTGTTCTGCTCCTGCAGGGACACAGTCTGCCTCTGCAGCGCCAGGATCTGGGCCTGCAGGTTGTTGTTCTGCGTCTCCAGCTGCTTTAGCTGCGTTTTCAGCGCCTGCTTCTCCGCCTGCAGCGTCGCGTTCTGGGCACGGGGGACAACAAACACAACCTCTGAGCTCACAGCTGCTGCTCCAAGAGACTCACAGGGTGGAACGAAACTGGGAATCACCTTCCAGGGCCGAGGGACACACAGGGGGACTGTCACCGTGGGTTATGCTGGGAGAACAGGTAACAAGTGCTGTACCTGTACCTCCAGCCCCAGGTAAAGAAGGGTTACACCGGAGGGATTTAAGAGAGAGCTCTGCATCCAAAGGGGCAAATTCATATTTTATATTCAAATTCAAAGGTTTTCATATTGCCTTTGAAACGCCTGTCAAGTGTTTCAAGGCATCCCCCAGAGCAGAATCCAGCTGCTCCATAAACTGCATGTAACTCAGATTCTGCTTGGGATGTGACCCAGGTGACAAAGGACAGACTTGGGCAACACTCATTTGTATGACTGCAACGGCCAACCACAAATAATCACAACCATAGGATGTTAAATCACATCTTACATTCCTCTCCACTTCAATTAATCTGTCTTTAACTTTCAACAGTTCCCTAGTCGTTTCCTGATTTTCCTTCTCCCACTTATTGACGGGCTGATTTTCTTCTCCGCTCCGCGGAGGGGAATTCTGAACCATCCTCTCCTCTTCTTGTCTTTGCTTGAGAGCTTCATAGTTCTTTTTCACCTGGAATTATTTAGGACAGCCCAGATTAGGTTCAGAATCTCCCATTTTATACATCCTAATTTATTACCTGGCCATGCCACTTCTCAGAGAACAGGACGTTCTATGTTACTGTAACTGTAAATTTGCTTTTTGGGCGTTTGGGGAGATGCTGCACCAATTATTTATGGGTATGGATAACTTCACCCTAACAAACATTTCCTGAGAGCAGGAGACCCCTATCTCCTATTTTATTTCAGTGCTTTCAACAGTACCTCCCAAGTTTTACAATAAATTCCTACAGCCAAGGCGACTGCATTTCTTTTTTTAACCACTCTACTCAGGCTGCTGAAGGTAGGTCAGGAAATGTAACTGGGAATGACATCCCAAATCAAATCAGCCCCAGATAATTTATCCCCCTGACATTTTCAATGAACAACGAACAAACTCCACAACTTTTCATGCGATTCCAACACGGTTTTAAAGGCAGTCACGCCTTTGTCCTGCTTTCCAGTACCCAAACAATGCCCAGCTTCTGCAGTCTTACCCAGAAAGAGAAACAACAACAGCTCGTGTAGGAACCCTTTAACCTTACAGAGAAATGCCCTTTTCCTTACTGTTTTCAGCTCCTGGCGGAGCTGCTGGTTTAGATTCGTTGACTCTTCCAAACGAGCCTCCAAAGCAGCGATTTTTTCTTCTTTGATTTCCAGGGATTTCTTGAGCGTGGATTCCAGTTTGGACTCCAGAAGCTTGTACCTGCTGGTCAGTAACAACAACAACAAAAAAGTCTGTGTTTCCCAAACCTATCTGAGGCCCTTAAATCCTGGAACCTTCTCCAACGGCAGCCTCATGGCTACCCTCAAAAACGCTTGGAAGTCACCTCGGTGTTCACAGCAAGTCCCGTGCCCGAAGCAAACAGGAGATGGTAGTAAACCCCGGGTTTGACTCCCCCTTTCTCTCAGACGGGTTTTAGGCACGCACAGCGGCTGAGGCCCCCCAAGAGGGGGCTGTTTATCTGCATCCCTGCCCTGAGTGGGATGATTGCACTCCTCCTTCTGGCTCTGCTCCAGCGCATCCAGCGGGGACCTGAACCCGATTAGGACGGGAAGGACTTGGAGAGCAAGACTTCCCTCGGTTCCCATCTCCTGCCAGCTCTCAAGGGGAGGGCAGGCACGGACTGTGCAGGTGCACACTCGTTTGGTGCCTGACTGTGCAAACGGCCCCCTCAGCCCAGCTGCTGGGATCTTAAGACTGTCACCACCCCTGAGGGGTAAAGCTTCCATCTTTCACCGTATTTACAATATTATGGGGCACCAAAAACCCCAAAGTGCCCATCTGGGAGAGAAGTGGTCAGATTTAGGCTGTATCAATTTGTAACTGTGTCTCCTCCATAGAAAATACTGAAAACCACACTCATTAATCCCTTTAAGCAGTTCAGTCACTGTGCACGTGGCTCAGAATGTGGAAAACATCCCGCTGCTCCCCACAGCTGGATAAAATAAACCACTAATATTCCCCTTTTCCATGCTGGCTGCTGAAGGATCCATCAGTTTAGTGAAGGGAATAGACTGCAGGAGGCTCCTGAATGGACAAGAGCATTAGATCCAGCCAGGAACTGGAGCAGAAGACCAATGGGAAGAGAATTAATAAGCAGAAAGCTGTCCAGGGGCATCAAGTAGCAGCATGGGAATCCTACATTTGAAGACATGACAAGTGATTCCCAGGGATTTCAGGAACAGTAGGCAGCCTATGACTAGTGGAACATAAAGTATTTCACCTCCTTGAGCTGAAGCACAGATTTGGCTAGAAACAAGAATTTCTGTCCCTGAAAAGTCAGACAATTATGTAGAAAAAAATAGCAGAGATCCAAGATCCTTTTGAACACCTAACAGTGAAAGATAGTACAAATTTTCCAATGTCATTGAGACTTGGGTATTTCAGATTCAGAGTCCAAGTCCATCAGTGTGTTTGTCCGAGGACAACAGACATTGGAAAGACAAGGGAAAATGGAAAACAATTCCAAGTTAACTCACAAAACGTGGCCAGTTTAGACCCCAATGGAAAGACTAAAAAAGTGCTACCAAGAATGCTCATTAAAAACACAAGCAGCTCTCTCCAATCAGGAAAAATTGTACATTTTTGATTTCCATCATCAAAATGACAGGACTAGAAGTTTTGAGGGCTCTACTGAACTCACCTGGGAGCTGAGAAAACGAGGTGGTAACAGATTCACCCAAGGGACTCTGGCACCACCTCAGTAACAGAGCACTGGCAGCAAAAAAGGGTCTTTAATCCAGTCATGGGGTTTTCTTTTGACACAGAACGCCCCAAATCAACCCACATGTTTGTGACAATCAGCTGTAGTAACAGATCACACACTGAACAGCACCGTGAAACAAAGCTTGCCCGGAGGCCCACAGTACTCCGCTTTTCTCCTGCCACAGATTTTCCCTAAATCCCTGCAGCATAAGACAGAAGAGGGAAACACAGCAGAGGAAACAGATGTCAGGGCAGCAGCTGCTTCCTCATGGCAGGTGTGGTGGAGGGATGGAGCCAGTACCAAGGTCTGGAGACACTCAAGTACTGGATACTTCCAGCCAGGGGCAGTGGGAATGCAGCTTCCTTTTGTAGGAGGGGCTGGTTGTAAGGAAAGAGAGTTCAAGGTAACCACCACGTGTTAACACTGCAAAACCCAGTTGTGTCTGACAAGCAGGCAGAAAGGAAAACAATACACCTTGAGCTAATTAACCCTTACTGCCACTGTTCCTGCTGCTGCCTGGAACATGAAACATTTAATTATAATTAACTAGATCTACTGACATACTTCAGCGAGTTTCTTAGCAACAAAAAGTGGCAGCTCACTGTCACAGAACGTAACAGCACAGCAGCTCTCCTGTTCATTTCAAAGGAAGCAAGCTGCAGTTGGGGTCTGTGAGCGTGCCTTGAAAAATCTACGAGATGCACAAGCCCGTTTTCCCCCCATGACTAAAAAAGCCCCTCCTTGGCTCTCTCCTTCAGGTGGGCCCTGACATCCTCACCTGTCATCACTGCTCTGCTCATCCTCCAGGAGACGCTCCTTGTTCAAGCCTATTTTCTCAAGCTCGTGGGCAAGTTTTTCCAGATCATTGTTCATCTGTTGAGTCTTCAGTTTTTCATTCACCAAGTCCTTGCAGAGAAGAAAACACAGTCAGTATTTCCACAGAAAGGAAATAACGTAGTCTCAGCCCTAGGAGTGCTCAGACAAGAGTCTTTTATCACTACATGGCTCAAATAGTTCAACGTTAACTCTCCCCTCCTTCCAGTTGTCAGCTCTCAGCTGGATCAGACACGACACTGTAACTCTGATTTCACTGTACTCTCTTCCTTCCTGTAGAATTTCCCTTTCAATTTGGTCTTGAGCACAACAGCAAAGGGAAAATGTCTGATGTTACTCCTTTCCCTCACTATGATCCTATAAATTGTGACTATCTAATGCTCTCCCTACTGCAAGCACAAAGATGGTGAGAGCACACAGATTAAAGCTTAAAAAACCCACCAGGCAGAGCCTTTTTTCAGAGCCACAGCTATGATTTCTCCACCTGACAGACAGCTGATGGTGGAGGGGTAACCAATCTCTTTACCTCTCTCAAGGTGACCAGGGTTTTCTTATCAATGGTTGCTCTTTTCACGAGCTCCTTGTTTTCCTTCTCCAGTTCTTTCAGGCGCACACAGGACTCTTTGTACACAACGATTTCTTTGAACAGAGATTTATTTTCCCTTTCCAGGTTACTAATTTTGACGTTGTTCTCCTCTAAAGTACTATCTTTAATCTCTGCTTGCTGTCTAAGCCTTTTATTTTCCTTTTCTAGCTGTTTCTTATCCTTCTCCAGTTGAGAAGTCTCTTGTTCTAACAACTTGTTCTCCTTCTCCAGCTGCTCCAGGCGCTTACTAGAGATTTTTAACTCTTCCAAGTTCTTCTGCAGGGTCTGATTTTCAGACTCTAAATCCTGGAGCTCGCTTTCTAACTGCTGAATCTTCTTATTGCTGTTTTCCAGGGCCTTCTGGAGCCTCTGGTTTTCCGTGTCCAGCCCTTGGTAACTGACCTCCAAGCGTTCAGTCTTCTTGAAAGAGGCTTTCATGAGCTCGAGGCTTTTTTTGAGTTGCTCCTTTTCACTCTCCAGCTCTTTATTTTCTAACTGTAGCTGTGCCACTTTAATGCTGGTACACTTCAAGGATTCAATTGTCCTCCTCAACTCCAAGTTTTCCTCGTCGAGCTGCGCATTCTCCTTTTCCAAGGATTCCAGTTGGAAAGTGAGGTTTTTCAGGCTGTCCAAGGTTTTTTTCAGCTTTCTGTTCTCCGTCTCCAGGTCCGAGTTCTCCTGTTCCAAGGCCTCGATCTTCTCACAGGTGATTTTCAAGTTAGTGATTTTCTTCTGTAACAGCTCGTTCTCCTTCTCCAGCCGATGCAGCTCGTTCTCCAGCTCTTCTGCCCTCTCCCCTTTCTCTTTGTAGTGTTCCAGTTCTTTCCTGACTTGTTTTTTCTCAAACTCCATCTTATTTAACTTGCTGCTGGTCTCTTTAATGGACTCGTGAAGGATTTTGTTCTCCTTTTCGATCTCCTTCATCCTCGCCTCGGCGCTGATCTGTGAGCGTTGTCTGAGAGAGGCCACAGTTTGATTCAAGTGCTCGTTTTCTTGTTCTAACAGTTTAGTCTAATTTGGGGAGAAAAACGGTGAACTGATGAACAAGATGCCAACAAGGAATTACTTCATACGTAAAGTGAAAAGCTACTAAGAGAATAAGATCACATCACATTTCCCTTTTGAGCTAGACCCCAATTCTTTTACTCTACTGGTATTTCTTTGAGGAATCATAAACATTATATACCTACCCAGGTGGAAGTCTGACGACAAAGTAAGTCAAACTGAACCTTCAAATCTCCTCTCCTTCAACATGAACACACACCATAAACCCCAAACTCAAAAAAAGCACAAATCAAAGCCAAGCTTTATCCGTGCCTCAGCCAAATTGAATTTTCACTTGTGGATGAACTGGATTTAGATTATTTTTCTTAATCTCTGTAATTACCAGGGATGTGTGTCCACAAAGACCAGGAGTCAAGTTCTAAACCAAACCTGAGATGGAGGGAGGTGTGGGAGCCACAAAAGGGGCTTTATTTCATTTGGGAAAAGCAGAGGTGACACGTGGGATATGAGGGAACCCTGATCACACTCTGCAACAATTTGAGAAGAAACACAAGGTTACAAAGATTTTTGATTTAAAAAGAACCCCTGGACACACTGTTCCAAAACAGCTTCAGAGAAAGTAAATCATATTTAAATTAGGAAACATATTCCTGGATCTGCCTCAAGGATGAAGGTAGAACTTACATCTTAATTTTTAGTATTTATCGACTTCTTCACTTGCTCCAAATAATTTGGAATAATTTGGGCACGTAACAGCAGACAGTAAAATGCAGAAAACTGTTTGCATCAATATTTAACCGCACACTAATAACCCAGTGTAAGGGGTGTTTCAACAATAAACTGTGCTGGAGAAAAGCAAGAGTGCTACTTGCAGTGAAAAGCAGACCGGGAAAATTATAGACTGTTCCCTCCTAGTTGAGTGTGAATGCAACTATTAATTACAGAGCCAGGGCAATGCCAAACTGCTCTGAAATGAGCCACCAGCCACCCGCTAACAGGTGTCTGAGAACACAGCCCGGGAGCACCTGGTGTGTCACTGCACAGCCACCATCAGCCCCCGTGAACTCTGCTCCCGTCACCCCAGTTTAACAAAAAATCCCCGTAAACGGCTCCCAGTTGCGGATGAGCTCAAATGAACCTCGTCCCAGTCCAGCACAGGATTTGTAAGAGACGTGGAAGATGCTCCTGACCCCTCAGCCCTCGAGTACATTAGTTTTAAATACATTTATTATTTTTAAGCAGAAGTAGTCCCACTGAAATGCCAGTCCCACCCCAACATGTTTAAAACCACGTATGCACCTTTAAATGAAAGTAAAGCTTCAATGCCAAGCTTTTTTTTTTTTTTTTCCCCCTTTTTCTTCTTCCTTTT
The DNA here is from genome assembly GCA_013399855.1 of Oxyruncus cristatus. Taxonomy (NCBI): domain Eukaryota; kingdom Metazoa; phylum Chordata; class Aves; order Passeriformes; family Cotingidae; genus Oxyruncus; species Oxyruncus cristatus. The sequence goes on along the minus strand of VXAY01001546.1, from coordinate 376,685 downwards.
CTAAGTCTGGAATTTCATTTACTGCTCAAAGCAGGCCTTTAAAATCCTTCAGCATTCTGAAATACAATAGTCTTCACGTACTCTTAAATGACACCAAAAAATGGCAAGTGGAATTCATACAAGACAACTCAATAAAAAGATACACACGAAAAAGGTAACTACAGCTCTAATTCTGAAGGACTCAACTACTAAATACGGGATTCCCAGAAGTTTCGGGGAGTCTTTTTTCCGTGTGTCCTCTGGATTGCTCTGCAGACACCTTTAAAGGTGCCAGTGCCCACCAGGTGCAGGCTCATCTTCACAAAGATGAAGATGAGTTGAACTGCAAACTGAGATGTAAGTTCTGCCTTTCTCCTCGAGGCAGATCCGGGAATATGTTTCCCAGGAAGAAAAGAATTCTTTCCCGTTTACCTTCTCTGCAGCTGTTCCAGAGCAGAGTGTCCAGGGGTTCTTTTTAACTCACAAATCAGCATAACCTGGAAGTGTTTCCTCTCCAATTGTTGCCGAGTGTGATGCGGGTTCCCTCAGATCACTTCTGCTTGTCCCAGATATTCCCAGCTGGGAAACATTCCCGTGTAGGGGGAATGATGAAGCTGGGACAGGCTGCTGGAATTGTCATTAACTCTGCCCCTGCCTCTGGGACCTGTTCTCCTGCAGGGAAAGGTGTCTGGCTTCCCTCCACACTTCCCAATTTTCTACCTTGGCCGAGCTAGACCCTCTAAGCAAATGCCCAGCCCACGGAGGCCACAGAAGCATTTTAACCCCCCCAAAAGTTCTCAAGCAGCAAAGCCCCACTTAAATGAGTCATGTCTCTCACTGCAGGGCTCCAAAAAGCCCTTTGGCTGCACAAATCCGCATTTCCAGTCCCCTTTTCCCCGGGAAAAGCCACAAAAGGAGAACAGCAGAGCACAAAGCAGGGGCAAACCTCTGAATTCCGCACTCACTTGTCGCTCGGAGTTTTCTTTAAGTGCTTCCAGTGCCTTTTCAAGCTGTGCTTTCTCTTTCATCAGATCTTTACTCAGGTTTTGACTGTTCTGAAGACTTTGTTTCTCTTGGCTCATTTCAGTCTCCAGCTCTTCCAGCTGGGAAAAGAGAGACAATTTTTTTTTTAAATGCTCTTAAAAAAAATGACACTTGTATTACTCTTAGCTTGAAGGCATCCTCATAGGAATCAGTATATAAAATACATAAGAGAACACATAAAATGGAATTTTCTCATCTTTAATTGAAACAACTAATTTCTTCTGGGAATACATTTACTTCTGCCAGAATTTTCTCCCTGGCTCAGCAGACTGCATCTATAAAGTACTTTTGCATATAACAAAAAAAAAAAAAAGGGTCAGGTTTTCTTAGGCTCTGGATATTTCCCCAAGCATCTTTTTTTTTTTCTCTTGAAACTCCATTTTACTGAGATTTATACTGCTCCTCCAAGTCCCTTTTAACTTATAAAGGTTGAACGCTGTTTGATCTCACTTAACTATTTCAAGAGATAATTATGACGACTCCTTGGGAATTCATTATCAGGTTGGTTTTGTCAAACGGTTCCAGCTCAGTGTCACCAGACAGCAAAGCTATTTAAAATTGAAAATACCCAAGCATGGTTTTCTCTTGGTCACATTTAAGTCACAGTAAGTTAATTACAAGCAACACACACACGCTGTACTTTTAAACAATCGTCTGCTGGAAGATTTATATTCGATGTCAAGCCCACTGTCCACGTAACTCAGACCCCAGGCAGGGGGAATGTTTGGGAGCAAATCGCCTGAATTAGACAGTAATTGCTGCTAAATACTGAGAAACGGGTTCACAAAAAGGCAGTAGGCTGGAATTGCTTCCTCCAAGAGGCAATTTGATGACCTGAATCCCATCTGTGTGCTTCTCATACCTCTTCCTTCCTGTCGTACCTCCCCGCTGCCCTTGGGGCACTGCACAGAAACTCAGAGCAGAAAACTCAGGGAATTATGGAATACAGGAGGGATTTCTTTCAATTCTCCCTTTTTTTTTCCTTTCTTTTTTTAATTATCTCGTACCCACTCTAAGAATAGTCTTTCACTTGGAACAGCTGCTGAAGGAAAAGCTATTTCAGGAACTTTAGGCATTTCACTCCACTGTAATTAGTCAGGGTTTTTTTCCCCAAATTTTTATTTTCTATAAATATCTCTGACTGAATTAGTCTCTTTGATATATATAATTTGAGCAGTAAAACACTGTAGATCAGCACAGATTAATCTGACAAATTCCTCTCTTCACCTGCTCATCAATTCCTTGACCCACCTTCTTGCTTTCTCAGCTAAGAATGAGGGCACGGGACCAACTTTCCACATGCACTTTCTCCTGATTAATAATCACAAAACCTCATGTTCCCAAGTACCCTAAAACGCTCTCACTACTCATTACATCCCAAATACATTAATATTTTTCCCCTAAGTGGTGTGAGAATCAACTGGTCACATTCCTACATCAACAAACAAGCAAAACTCAAAGAGAAAAACCACTCCAAGGTGGTTCTATTTTTTACCACGAGCACCATTTAGGCCCCTGTAATACTTTACCAAAAATAACAGCAACTGAGAAAATCATCCTTTAGAAAGAAAATGGCCCCCAACCCCAGGCAGCTCACCCCCCACCCCATTACCTTCTTGCTAAGTCTTTGGTTTTCCTTCTCCATTTTGAGGATCCTGGAGCTGCTGCCTTCCACAGAACCCACGGCACTTTGCAGCTCCTCCACTGTCTTCAGCAGACTTTGGTTTTCCATCTCCAGCTTCAGCAACCTGCTCGACGTCAGTTCGTTCACTTCATGGCCCAGTGACTTCTGTGGCACTGCAGGAATAAAACACCAGTATTAGACTGAAAAAAAAAAAAAGAAGGATTTTTAACCCGGAGTTCTCGTGACTGCGCGTTTTCAGGCTTGGGGGATTTAGCAGCCTTTGAAGGCCCTCCGAGGCCGCCTTGGATGGATGATCCAGCAAAAAATACAGCAGATGCATCAAAGAAAGTGTTCTACCCTCCCAGTGCTCCTAATCCCAGCAGAGATTTGTTTCCCACAACTCAGGGGCTGCCTCTAAATTTCCACAAGGGCTTTCCATGGGATCCATCTATGACCAAGCACGTTATACTGGGATAATCCGAATTTTTGCCCCAGCTATCCCTGCAAACAACTTGTTAACTCTGAGAACAGTGAAGCCAGAATAGTCATGACCTGGTCTGAATGGCAAAACAAAGCAACCTCAAGGTATTTGTGGGGTTTACAGCACCATTTAACTGAACAAGAGCGACAAGAACAGACTTCTCATGCAGGCTGTATCTCCAAGGATACCTGGGAATGAGCACCTCTCCAGAGGGGAACACACCCTGTACTTCACAAATAGGGACCTTTCATTTCCTCGTGCTGTGCAGCCTCGGAGGTGGCAATTTTCCTATTTCACCCCTTCGCAAATATTAACCACGTTTACCTTCAGAGAGTTCAGTAGTCCTATTGATCTGCTCCAGTTCCCAGCCGAGATGCAAAGATTCATCCATACTTTGTTTCTGAGCCATTTCTAGGGTCATGTTCTCCTCCATGAGTTCCTCGATCTTCTTTCTGTCCATATCGCGCTCCTGGGAAATTACTGCACGTGTCAGCAAAGTCTCAGGGCGTGTGCCAAGTGTTTTGTTCTCTGCCATGGCACAGGGAAGGGCAAGGTGCATCTCACGATTTGCCAATCGGATTTTCTCCCTCCCAAGTGAGATGGGGGGAAAAAAGGTAAAAGGAGGGAGAATTTTGGAGGGAAGAGTACCAACCAGTGAAGCAGAACGTGTAGAGAGGAACCTCTTCTCCTCCTCATAACCCACAGCAATGATTCTTTACCTTTTCCAAATTCACTGCTGTCCAAATACCAGGAAAGAGGGTATCCAGGATAAACACAGGATTTAAGTGACAGCAGACTGTCTTCACAGCCAAACAATCGATCCTATTGCTCTTACTAATGTGTCAGGATGTTGCGGTCTGACCTTGGGGCACCTTCCTTCTCTGCCCCACTACTTGGGTGGTTCTTTTATTAAAAATGGGCACAGAATTCAGCGTGCATCGGTTGTCTCGTGACCCTGCCCTGACACTTACCATCTCCATATCATGCAATTTAGCTTTCAATTGCAGGTTCTCCTTTTCCAACTCGTGCAGTTTGTCTGAACGGGCTCGAGTCCCCTCTAACTGATCTTCCAACATCGTCTTTGTTTCCAGCAGCACTTGATTGTCTTCCTTTAACTCCTGCAAGAATTAAGCAACAACAACAACAACAACAAAATAAATCTCAAATCAAAAGCATTTCCTTGTTCACACAAACTTCACCACCAGTTGTAGAAACCTAAGGCCAAAAAGATTCCTTTGGAAGCTGTAACGGGCTTTTCAGAAAACAACACATTGGCGGCGCTTTCACATGAACAGTAAATTTACGACGACAAAGTTTCACCTAAACTAGATTAAATGCTCCCTAAACCATCAGGAATAATGAAGGTGTTGATAATTATAACCAAACATAAGTATCTCTGTGATTTGAGCTGTGATCTGGGAGGATGTACTGCAGGTACAGCCCAGAATTAGGTTTATAGGCCACTGGGCCTGAAGTCAGGCCATGATGCTGCAAATGTAGCCACATCCTTAAAATACAACCAGCCATTCCCAAAGGTCCTGGACACCCTTAATTTCTGTACACAGAGGATTTTTTTTAATGGCATCTGGTGAAAATAATGTGCAGAAATACGTAATTGGCAATTCTACTCATGATACAAAGACAAAACTTTTCAAACTTTGCACAGTCAGCTGCAAAATCTGAAAAAATATTAGTAAAACATAAATATTTATCCATCACACTCCTCCCCTCACAAATATTAACTCATAATTATTATTATTATGAAGCAAACCCAACTAATTGACAGCTGCCTCTACTGAAAAATCAGATAGCTTACAAGATGTGAAACACATCAACAAATTTTAGGGTTTTTACTAGTTTAAGCATTCTATGAAAATGAAATTCCCACTAGCTTCAAATCCTGTCCACTAATCTCTTTTCCTCTACCAATTCTTTATCATATGGCATTTGCCCAGTGAACTTGGCATTTACAGACATAACGGTGGGCTAATAAAATCCTGCCCGTTGATTTGTTTCCTAAATTATTAATTCACAGACCTGTCAGTCTCCCTTGCCTGGTGCCAGCACATGTTTTTTTAGGGCGTTTGATGCATGGAATACCATTGTGCCGGGCTCATTTATGTGAACAGCCACCATTTCCTCAACACTTCACTTCGAAAACTGTCTTCCCTCAGGAGACCCACGAGAGGAGAGGGAAATTGTTATATTTATAGCATTTTTTTTCAAATTAATCTCTCCTTGGGTTCCTCAAGATATCCTACACACAGGATATATCAGCTGTGGTGATACACTAGCTGTGGTGAACGCTGCTGCCTTCCACGCCACCAGACACAGGGATTCCTGCCTAAAAAGTGGAATTTGTCCCAACGGCCTAACTATCACATCCCAGAGCAAGGAGCTGCAACGCTGTTTTCACATCCCAATATTTAACTTATTCAAACTAATATTCAACAGTAAACTTATTCAAAAACTTACTCACACTTCGGGTGAAGCCCCAGCGAACAAACAAACAAACAAGATGTTTTTGTGTTGGTTTTCTTTCCCCCCCAGGCCGTACCTCCACTCTGGCTTTGTAGAACTCGATGTCGTGCAGCCTCTCCTTGTAGCGGCCGACTTCACTCTCCAGCTTGTCCACCCGGATCGCCTTCTCCCGCAGCGCGTCCAGCTCGTCCCGGTACACCCGGGCAGAGCGGGCATCCGACAGCAGGTTCATGTTCTGGGAGCAGGGAGACACAGGCATTGCAGGCCCAGGCCTCGGCCAGGGCGCGCTCAGCACTCAAAGTCGGGCTTCGCACAGAAACAGCAGCTCGTTGGGGAAAAGGTAAAGAAGAAACGGGATTTTGGACGCTCCGGCCAGGTGGTGGATTGGCAAGAAAATGCCTGTGCCAAGGACTCCCGATAGTTTTATACGCTCACATCCTAACAATAAACTAAACAGATGTTTTCCCTCGCTGTCAACACACAGTATAAAGAAAAAGCAGACAAAATCTGAGGGCGTTGATTTTTGAGGACACAAACTCAGGGGCTACACTGGTGGCAAACTCTCCAACACAGTTTCTGTGGAAATGAAGAAAGTATCAGGGAAGAAATACTAACCTGTCTCAGAGTATACCAAAATAAAGGAATAAATTACACCAGATCATGTTCAGAGTGCAAACTAAAACAAATAATATTAATGGAAATATATCCTTATTAATACTAAAAAAGGGGGAATTGTTCTGGCGGAGGCAACGTCTTTTTGCCCCCCCTTTTTTTTTTTGAACATACCTCTTGCTGGAGCCTCTTCAGTTCAGCTTCCATCTGTTCAAGTTCTTGTTTACAGTCAAGCAGCTGCTCGGTCTTTTCCTCCCTTAAAAGAGAGAACACAGACCAGTTAAACGTGCCCACAAAACCTGCTAGTGATGGTCTCCTCTGAGAACCAAATCCGAGATTCGTGGCACTTCCACCTTGTAATCCACCATCTCAGGGACATTGTGTCCCCCAGATTTTAGTCTTTAGCCGATCTTTTACATTTGGTCAGACTTTTCACAGTCCTTCAAGTTGTCCACTAAGATTTCCTACTTGTGCAGGGGCAGAAAACAGGGTGTAATAAGGGATTTTTTGTAAGAAAAAACCCAAAGAATACACATGAATATGTACCGGGTGATTCACATCCAAAAGGAAACTCAGAATTACTTCCAAATACACACTGGAAAGGTCTAAACATTTTCCAGTGACCACCGACACATCCCGTCACAGATCAGGTAAAACCAATTTTAAAAGCACTTCCAGACTTCTGGTCTGTAGCTTTTCTTTTTGTTACAGAGGAGATACAAGGTTTGCAGGTGCCTCTACTCAGCTGAATAAGATTCTCCTTAATGACCTTAAGAATTTTGTGAAATACCTGATGAATTTTAGTTTTGTGGAAGCAAGTGTCTTAGCCTACTCAAATTGGTGATAAATCCCATCTGTCAGAGAATATTACAAGTCTTACAGGACTCCTCCTTAAATTCCAACGAACAACTTAATTCTCAACCCTTCAAAAACGAGTTGGTTAAACAACGAGTAGGGGCAAGGGAAACAACTGATTGTCTCAAAGACACACAATACCTGATGTTCAGTGTTCAGCTGCACCTCGGAACAAACAGAATGTGCTGCCCCATCCAATGTTGTATAATCTTAAAAGATACACTGCACACTGAAAGGTGTTACCGTCTTATTTCACATTTTGGAATGAATGGAAGAAATTAAAAGTGGCTAAGGGGGAAGTAAGAGAATTTAATGGACTGAAATGTATAATGCAACATGAAAGCAAAACCATACTAATAAGAAAATAGGTCTGTTTCAAACAAAACCAGGGCCGCTGTTTTCAGAAACGAGCCCATTTCACCACGAATGATGTTTTTGCAACCAGACGTTGTTTGGAAGAGGTCAGTGAGAGCCTACAAAGACACGAGGCAGCTCAGTGCAGCATCCCTGCCCACAAACACAGTGTCTCCTGGATTTCTGGGCCTTTTCCATGACCGTTCACGCTCCTGCTATTGTTCTACACGGCAACACACCGAACTCCACACGGAAAAGCAGGTGTGCAATTCCCAGCTCCAATCCCTGGGCTGCATCCAAGCGAGAAATAATCCCGACAGACCTTTTCCAATGACATGACAGCAGCTCCGGCGCACGTTAAACCAGGTACGAAGGTTCAGTGCCAAAGCCAGACTAGAAATAACCGTTAAGCTGAATATTTTCAGCTCTGGAATTAACGTAATTTCAAATTAAATCGAATAGATGCAGCATTTAACAGTGAGTGCCGCGGCCAGAAGTTAATGTAGCCGAGTCTGGTGTTTTAAAGATACTGCTGCATGCAAAGGAAATTTGATTTGAATTCAGTTCGTAAGAGTGTAAAATGTGAACTGTTCTGAGCCATCAGTGCTGCCCTAATTGCATCCTTCAGCTCCACGCTGGAGAGGATTGGACTAAATTATACAGAACATCCCAGTGTTCACTGTTTAGGCTATCTATTAACTGTCAATCAAACTAATAACAGCAATTTTTTCACTAATTTTCCTGGTGCAGCTGTTTATAGAATATCCTGGGCGGGCTCATTTCAGCAGACACACAATAATACAGACATCAGGAAAAAAGAGCCCCCTCTTTTGTCCTCTGTTCCTCGGGAAGACCACGATCTGGTGGGGGAAGGGGATCCTGGGAGTCAATCAACCAGATACTTAATCCAGCCAGCTTGAAATGATCTGATCAACAAACTCTGACACCAGCAGGGCAGCGAACTGGCAACTGGGACTTGTGTACCTGCAGCTGGTAATTCAATTTACCTGTCTCTTCTCTCTGCTGGATTTAAAACAACAGTCTTTATTTAAAGCTGTTTCTACACTAATGCGAGTTACTGTACATGCTGAACCCCCTCAGGTTTAACATCTGTATTCTGAATTCAGAACACACACAGTTCACTCTGCTAAAACAACAGATTCTCCACAGGTCTATTGTTGTTCTTCTCTTTAAACAACTCTTCGCTCTGCTCAGATTTGTTCCTAGACTTTTAAGACAAAGTACCCACTGATACCAGCTCCATCAGGAGTAGCCTGCAGGAGAAAACAGGTGTTGTGCAGACAAGAAATCTTTTACACAGGAAGAAATAAAGAGAGGGGGGACAGCAAATTATTCCAATGGAGATTTTTGTCCTGCCTGCAACAAATTTGAACACTTCCTGAACCGTGAACGAACCAAAGGTGTGTTTCCAACACAAAGCAGGTCCCAGACATGCTGCTGAGCAGGAACCACTCCTGCACTATCTCCTCTTAGAAAGGGTATTTTTGCCACTGATCTCTGAATGGTCAGCACACAGCTCTTGCTTCCAGACCCCGCCTGCCTGCCCCGTGTCATTGCTCTTGAGTGTGTCACTCCGTGGCTGCCTCAACTGCAAAGATATTCTCTTAGGAACACAGCTCAACACACAAAACACTCCAACTGCCGTCAGACATCCATTAGTGACAACGAACAACAGAGGAAGCAGAAAGAACGTGCCTCTGAAACAACAATATTTACAAAATATGTAAAAGCAAAAGGGCTGCATTAAATTAGCTGTGAGTATTTCTAAGAGACGAGTTCTGTGGAGCAAAGAGCCCATTAGTGTGCTGTAACACACCCCCGAGACTGCTCAAACACAGCCAGCTCTCCAGCGTGCTCTGAGCACTGAAGGCACAGAACTGGCACAGATTTCGGTGTGTTTATGGCTAAAACATCCACATGATCCAGAATACAAACCCAGACAAGCACCGCTGAAAAGCTGTATTTGTCACACGGGTCCTCAAACCTGTTCCAACTATAAAAACACACTTCCAAAAAAACCACGTCAGCCGGTGACTTAACGTTTGAAAGGATGGAGAGTTCGTCTGAAGACCGCTACCAGTGCGCAAAAACGAACGTTTTCAACTGAACACAGGTACTCACAGCTCCTGCCTGAGCCTTCTGATCTTGGCTTTGGCGTCTGCCAGCTCCACGGAGAGGTGCTGCCGGCTCTCCGTGCGCTTCATGCCGGGGGAGCCGCACGGCGACTGCGCCGCCGACGCGTGAGGTAGGAAACGGAGACAGTCCCGCTCTTCTGACAGCTCAATGATGGTCTGCACGGCGCAGAAACAGAGACAGGGAGAACATACACAACTGCCCTCCCGCAGCCGCGAGCGTGCACCATCCACAGACCAAAGACCGCAGTGATGCAGGAGCAGTGGGAGGGTTTTGACCCCTAAGGAAGTTCAAAGCCCTACTTGCCCCCCTACAGCCAAAAAGCAAAGAGCCACGGTTATTTACCAGGACCACGTGGCTCCTTTAGTTTTAACTTGAAATTTAGGCTTTTAAGTGCACGACATCCCCAGTGCTCAGAATGGACCGAGTAGTGAAAGGCAGGAATCCCTGGGCCCTGAGGATAAAGGTGTGCCTCTAAGGATGTTCTCCGGTGAGCAGCAGCATCCCTGCCAGCTGAGTGAAGCATCAGACCCGCAGGAATATCCCCATCTCCCCAGATAAAGAAGGGCGTTACCCAAATACGAAGATCTCTTGTATTTTAAAGCTATTTTTCCTCTGCTTTGCAAAAAAGCATCACCACACATCCTCTACCCTCTACTTCACTTCTATCGAGGGTGTGAACTGGAAAAGCACTTGCTACCCATCCAAGGAATATTTGGGATAATTGTAACATTGACACAGCCACACTCCCCTGAGGGGCAAACCTGGGATGGTTCATAACTCGTAATTGTTACTGAACACATTTCTGTTTCTTGACTTTCACACAGCACAGCGAATGTGCCTCATGATAATCCTGGCCTCGTGTTTCCCTTTCCGAACCAAACCCGTACCTCTGAGTGCTCATCCCTTTCTGAACCAAACCCGTACCTCTGAGTGCTCATCTCTCTCGTCTATCAGCCTTTTCAAATGCAAAGCCATATTCTTCAGGAGCGGTTCAACATACTCCTGTGTCAACACAATGACATCCATCCACTGCAGATCAAACACGTTTTCCTGGTTATGAGTTACCTACATGAGACAGAATGAAGGAGAGAAAACATCCTCCAGAACTTGTTGGAGTACAAAGGAGGTATAAAGAAAACAAAGCCGCAACCCTACGGGCTAAATCCTCTCGACAAGGTAGGAAAATATTAATATATTAATTTAACATATTAAATTGTGTGTAATGGAAGGGTTTCTCGTCCGCCTGAAAGGAGCCCCTTGTACCTCTGGCAAAGCAAAAGGGGACCGTGACATATATCACGGAGATGGGGTCGGGATTATATTTTATAAATAAATTTGCACAGGAAAGTGTCACCACAGTTAATTTGCTGTAACTGCGAAGAACGCCTGGAAGCAACAGACTTGCTTCCTGGTACTGCTTTAACAGTGTAACCCAAAAGTGCTCCATCAGGAAATCTTTTTGTGAATCAAGCGAAAAAACAAAGTCTTTTTTTCGCTTACTAAAACATCTAGATATGCAAGTCACGTGTTTGATTTACTTGCTTTTGAACAAACGCAATTCATCTTCCTGCAGTACAGTATTACATCTCAAAAACTAAATAAATTAAAAGCACAAAAAACCACCCCAATATACCTCCTGAATGTGGGCTGCAACAGCTGCTCTGGTGTCAAAATCCAGGCCTTGGATTCTTTCAATAAATTCTTCTTTTTTCTGACACTAAAAATAAAGACACCTATTTTGTACACATTTATATGTATCAGCACAAGTATTTTCATTCCTCTTTTGTGTTTCTGAGATTTAAAACTCATAAAGTTGCCACTGCGATGATCACACGACTAAATTATCGTCCAGACATTCTGCTGACCAATAAATCCCCTGGTTTACACCATGCCATAGTAATTACAACTTTTAAATCTAATTAAATGATAACGAAAAGACAGGTTGAAATGGGACAAGGAAGAGTTTTCTTAAAATAGCTCCCTAGTCAAATTTTATTATAGTGTGTTTATTAAATACATGAAATAGTTGCAGTAAGAGGTAGCAGCAGGATAATTCTTCAGTGCTTTACTGTTTTCTTCCTCTCTTTACAGCATCAGGTAAACGAACACTATTGAAATGAATAAACTATTAGAAATGCCATGTTCTGTGCAATAAGAGGTGTAGGGCTGTAGCCATTTTAACTGTGAGAACATTGAGATTTTAGTTTTACACCACCTCAGGCATTAAAACGGTAAGAAAAGAGATCAGTAACAGTTAAAACAGTTGCATACAGATATAAACATAGTTAAACCCACCTGAACTGCACAGCCAAGTAAAAGCAGGAGGAGCTTTTTTACTTCTTCAGTACCTGGCTCTAAGGAGAAAACAAGAAGAAAAAATGGTAGGTGCAAAATGGTAATTTGAGCTTCTTCCCCTACGCCTCAGAAAACATCAGGTTTTCTCATTATTTCCACTGATTTATGTTACCCTTGTTTAGAAAACAGCCAGAGGAGGAAAACCCCATCTTTCCACCTTTCAACTTAGTCCTTTTTGCCATTTCAGTGCCCGCTTTCAGAGTTAAGAAACCAACGTCCATAATAATTTCAAATGGACCAAAAAACCCCATAAATTCAGCCCTTAGAAAAGCAAAACTTCGGAGTGCCACTTTTAGAAGTGCTCTGGAGACCCACAATCCAGTGGTAACCTCAGGTATCTCCAGATAGTTACACCAGTGCTTAAACTCCCTGCCACCCCCAAGCTGGGAGAGCTTGGTGACAAGTTCATTTCAATTCTTTCCCAAAGCTCCATTAGATATTCATCTGCACATCTAAAAACCAAAATGTATTTCCAAATCTGGCCTTAAGCATCTTAATCTCCTAAAGAGGCTTAACTTAAAGAACTCTGTTTACAGATTAGTCAGAATGTTTCTTACTTTTTAACATTCAAAATGCCCCCGTCTTGCTACTAAATATAGAAGTACAGTCTATATCTAGAATATAAATGCCAGGAAGCAAAGCCTTCAAGGAGGGCAAAATAGCTCAGGCCTTGACTCAGCCCACTTCTTTCAGAGGGAGCTCTAAATTATGTGGATAATCCCAAAGAACACAGAATGTTTGATTTTTTTTCAAGGGAGGTCTGCCAAGTTATGAGGAACACGGACTCAAATGGGAGATTTTGAATCATTTGTGCACTTCCTGCACCCCAAAGACTTGAGCTGGGAAGCCTTTTAGGTGGAAACAGAAAAAACATCAAGGAATATGTTTTCCCAGAAGCCACTCTGGCTAAAGAAGGGGAATTCCACCTGGCTGCCTGTCTTAATGGAAGTTAACTGGAATATCGTAACAGGAGGAATCCATCCCAACAGCTCACATCCTACGTATCCCAATAAATGAATCACACTTTTTTCTTTTTCAAGCAAGTCCTGAACTTCTCTTGACTCGCCATCTCCCGACTGGCTTTTAAACACCTACCTAAATATTGTTTCCTTGTCTTTGTCCCACATTCCCTGAAGGAACACTGTGAAATACTGACCAACCCCAGCTTCCCTCTGCTGCCAAACGTGCTGTATGCTTCGCTTCCTTTCCCTCCACCACAAATGCAGAAATAATCATTCTCTTCTACACCCTCCAACCTGCTGCTTGAACTTTGTCCCTGCCCTGTGCTCCCCTTTGATCCTCCCTGGGCTCACTCCTACCCCTGACTTCCATACTCCCTCTCATCCCTGCCTTTCCCAGCCCCTGCAGCCTTCCCCCCTCCCCTGGATGGCTCCCTCAGAAACAGGACCTTGCTTTGATCTCCCCCCTTCGCCCGTGAAGGACCGTTTGCCTCGTCATTATCTCCTCTCCCCTTTCCCCCTGTAATTTAATTTCACGTTTACAGGCTGCAGCTCCTCTCCTCCAGTTTTCTCCTCCAACTGGCTTCCTGCCAATTAGCTCAGCTGAGATGCTTCCTGATAAAGTCCCTGATGACCTGCTTTGTCAAAGCTCAAACCCAGTATTCCACCTGCATTTTCCCGGCTGAGCCAACTGCCTCCCATGGAGTCACTCTCCTTTCTCTTCCTCACACCTCACGTGCTCTTGCAGCTCCTGATCTTCTGCTGTTCCTCTACTGATCATTCCCTAAGTGCAAAGTGGCGCAAAGGGGAACAACCTGGAGACGTTCCTGGGAAAAATCGCAGCTCCAGCCCAAGCTTTAGCGGAGCAAATCCCAACGATTATCAGAGAACTGACTTCTACTCCGGGGCCTTGCCTTGGGGCAATCAGATTTACACCGCAGGTCTCTCCAAGGGTTTAACATCCCTGCACTTGCCCACCAAATAAAGCTTGAAAATCCCTCTTGGAACGCGATCCTTCTCGGGCTGACACAGCAAGCCCTGACTTCCAAAGGGGAAGGGTTCGGGACGGAACCCAAAGGAACAGGGCTGTCTGCTGATTCGGGCCCAGCTCCATGACGGACTCGGGCAGCGACCTGAACCACCTGCAAGAAAGGTGCCCAAACACAACAATTCTCTTTGAACACGAGGGCTGTGCCACAGGGAAGTCCCGATTTTCTCCCAAATCCATCAGGTCCCCACGGGAGAGCAATGCACACACCAGCAGAGGTTCCAGCTGCCAAACCACAAAGGCTTGCACAGATTCAGTTGAGACCCCAAAACACGAAGACACCTCCTTATTAATGACTAAAGCATAGATTTTTTACGTATACAACGAAATACAATATTATCTCTGGGGGGGGTTATAGTGCATTTTTAATAAAATTTCATCTTACACTACACAATATCAAGACACTCTGTCTCAGCATCTTGAAGAGAATAACAAACATCACTAAAAAATTCTATGACCTGGTTTTTTTTTTTTTTTTAAATCTTTTTCCATTAAATCCATGGAGTCTCTCGAAAACCTTAAGGAAGTCTGGAATCAAAATAGAAAAGCACGGTGCATTCCATTGCCTTGGAAAAGAAGAGACCACATTGACACTTCTTGTACATATGACAGCAGCTACACACAGAGAAGCTCAAAAGGCCATGACCTCAGCAGCAAAAGCAGCAATATCCAAAAGCAGCAAGTGAAAAAGAACTAAAAAGCAAGATACCTACATAAATGGGATGTGTGCAGATGGCATATGGAAAATATCAAGGTTGGGAACCTTGGGACCGCAAAGTGAGAAAACACAGATGGTTCTTCTGGCTCATGAGAAAGCCCTTGGTGTCACAGACACGGAAGCATGGATAGGAGACATCCCAAATAAATAAAACAAGCCAGGGGAAGCTGCACAGCCTGTTAGAGGAGTTCCTAACCTCTCTGCTGAGGTGTCAGAACATCAGGAGAACCTGGGACACATTAGACCCAAGTAAATAAACTGCCCCATCCAGAGTGGCTCCATGCAGGCCAGGTGTGTCTGCTCCGTGCTTCTGGAATTGAGAGCATGGTGCAGAGATTCCCAAGAGGCTGTGGATAGTCAGCTGGCTCCACACAGGCTAATTGTCCTGGTCTGAAAATTGCAACTCTCAGAGCTGGAAGCAGAGAAGGTGGGAGCATGGAGAAGACAGTGTCAGTTCAGGGGAGAAAGCAAGAAGGTCAGAGCAATCATTGGCAGGTAAGGATGCAAGAGAAGCAGGGGATTTGGGAGAAGGAAAAACAGGGATTAGGAGTTGGATCAAGTTAGATGCACTGAACTGGCCATTTCCTCAGCGGTGACACAGGTAAAGGAAGTTGGAAGTGTAGTAGCTGGGAGTACAGGAAACTTAAACTCTGTGCTATCAGTGGCCCACTGGTTGCTGGGAAATGAACTCTGGTCCAACATAAATCCTAAGAGTGGGACAAATCACATTTTTGCACAGTGTGGACCCTTTGTGTGAACAAAGAAAACCATTATTAAATCATTAAACCATCCCTCATCACTATTAGCCCACCTATTTGCTGAAGTATTCACACAATTTTCTGTCGAAAGGCTCAATCCTATATGAGTTTTATTTCCAGTGAACTCATACAAATCATCACAATAGTACACATTTTTATCTTAGTCAAAAATAAACTTACCAGAAAAGGGATTTTTGCCAATTATTAACACGTTTGGCAGAGACATCATGATGAGCTGCTGCAAGTTCTCCTATAAAAGTTAATTGAAATATCATTCACACCATATGTATTGAAGGAAAGCAAACATCAAATACCAACAACCCCTAGCGTTACATAAATAGTTTAAATTTTTTTCAGGTCTCAATGAAGAGATGTTAAATACTTAAATATGTGGACTCCAGCTAAAAAAACCCCAAAACTTACAAGCATGAGTTAGTGCTACAAAAGCCCCGTTTCACTGGTTTGCACGGTCATCTCCACACAGCAAAATCCTCTCGTGGCAATGAGCTGGCTTATGGACCTTAAGCCAACTAGATCCTCGGTGAGAATGTAGCAAAACCCCTTTAAATTATTCTGTTTGTGTTTCTCTGGGCGAGTTATTGATAAATGTTGATTTTTCTTGGCTCTGAGCTGCATTTGTAGTGCAAAATATCAATCTCCTCTATTTCCTGTCCGCGGCGTCTTTGGCTTCACCAAAGCGCAGACGGGAAAATCCCGGGGGCTTCGGTGCAGTGACACCGGGACAGCTGTGGACATGAAGGTACACCCCCCTGTTCGCACAAGCCCATGGAATCTGATGGAAGTGCCAGCCACCAGGCAGCAGCTCTGCCTGTCTGTCCCTCCGATTCCATCAATGGAGAGTTGCCGTGGCCAGGAACGGCTGTAATCGGGTCAAATCCTCAGTCTAGACAGAGCCTAATTCTCCTGAAGCACACTAGTCTTTCTCCTATTCCCAGATGTTTATTCCCAGCAGATGCCACCCCATCAGCAGCTCGGGAGCCAAGCTTTTTGTTTTTCCACAGCTGACAGATTCATTAATACAGAAAATGCTCCTGCTCAAAAGCAGTGTGTTCCAGAACAGCCAAAGGCACACGGGAGGTGTCACGCTCTAACCTAAAGACCTAACCTAAGAAAAGCCCGATATTTCTTCAAAAACAACTGTAGAAATTATTACCTATAGCTATACTACAAAGTTCCCACCAGCTAATATAGAACATAAAAGACTGTATCTGAATGGACTAATAGTAGACTACAAAATATGTACTTTCACAGCACATGCCTGAGACAAATCATGAGGAGGGAGACGGCAGCTCTGACCTACTCAAAGATCATGAATTTCAACCAAGCTGTACTATCTACTTGATAAAGACCATTTTCAAAGACATGAAGATATGAAGTGCACCACAGGATGTTTTAAATCAATCCAGAACACATAAAACCCAAGGAATCCAACGAGTATTTACAGCCACCATGAAAGAAAACCACGTATTGTTACAGAGTGGGGGTTTGGTGGCTTTTTTGTTGGTTTTTTTTTGGTAACAGCTCAAATAATTCCAACACTGCTGTCACAAAGCTGACCTCAGCACACCATGAGGCAGAGTGTGAGCAGCAGTAACCAAAAAGTGACACGATCACCTGTTTCCTTCCAACACCTCAGCCCCGCTCCAGAGGTGTGTGCCACCTTCTCTGTCACCCTGCGTTAACTTCAGCACCTGCTCCCAACCTGGGTGTCCTTCTGAACTCACTGCTTCTAGAACAAAAATCCCCGGGATTTTTTAACTCTTGATTAACCTGCAAAAATCAATTCAGGCCGTTTACAAAACTCTGCCTTGCTTGTACAAACTTTTAGAGCTCGGGAGCATTTACTTTCCTGGTGCCTTACACGTAACATTTTAATTTTGCACCTCATGTCCTACCAGAGCGGCTTTTCTGACAAGCACAAACACGGCACTGATGCAAACGTTTGCTCAACTGAGAGGGCATTTTCCACAGATGGTATAAAAACACACGGAACAAACTCAAGACTGACAAGCTCACAATAAGAGGCTTTAAGAGTTAGGTTAACATAATGCTAAAAATTAAAAATCCCCATGTCCATGCCTGATTCCCACTGTAGTATTCCAGACATGGAGAAACAGTGGATCTCAGTGCAGCGACTGCGCTCCACGTTCGCTGCTCTTGGCTCAGGGAACACTGGGAAGCACTCAGGTGTGAGGGCCCCTACCCCAGGCTACGAGAGGCCTCTCAGTTCAATTCCAGGGCATCCATCAAGCCCAAGATTTCCCGCCTGGGGGAATTTCACAGGTGACAGGAACTCAAGTGACCCTTTCTTGGAGCCGAGGCTGCTGAGCTGCCTCTCCCACACACCCCCGGCTCTGCTGGGCTGCTCGGAGCTGGAGGGGGAGCAAAGGCTACAGCCCATCCTTTATCCCCAAAAGAAATCCTTATTCCTGCTCAAACACCAGTCCTGCAGTGTTTCCACGTTCCCCCACATGTGGCACCTCGCAAGTCCAAGAAACTGGCGAGGGAAAGGGGGGCAAAGCGTGCAAAACCGAAGTGCTGTTCGATCTTCAGAGGCGTGGTTTTAACATTCCTGAAATTAAAATGCTTTTTTATTTTAAAAAATATGTAATAAATTCTTTCTCTCCCAAAGGTTTGGAGCAACATTCCCAATGCTGAACATTCACCTAACTGCCAGGAATTCTGCCTGGTACTGGAGCACTAGGACTGGCTGATAGCGTGAGGCCAGCGCAGCCCAGGGAACGCTTTGTATTCCAATAAAGATCGATCCCATCAGTGCCGGTGCCTTCTGCTGCACCAGTTGTGGAGCACTAATGCCTGGTGGAAAACCACTTCCATTAGGAAAAGGAAAAGCATATGGGTCGTAGCAGGCAGCACAGAAACCCACGTGCAGGGGCTGCCAGGGAGAGAACAATGGGAAGTGCTGGAATAGCGTCCAGTGGCCGGTCACGGCAGTGACAGCTGGGAATTCTCAGGGCACTCGGGAGTTCAGGAAAGCACACACTCCATGGGTGCACAGGAGGAGCACAGACACCAGCACAGCCCAGGCCAGGATGCACAGGGAGAGGCAGAGCAAAGGTTTTGTCCTTCTGAAAATCAAATTAATTCTAAACCCCATAAATTTCGTCCCGTTTTTCTTACAAAAATTCCACTGGTGACATTAAATGCACGTGTAAGAATCTCTCTCACAGGCACAAAACTCGCTGCAGCTCACAAATACCAACTAACAGTATTTACTGTACTACAGGAGTCATTTAATACACCGAGTATCTGTTACATACACAGATCATCATTCACATACAAGTGTTCCTACACTCCCTCCATAGCTGTAAATGAAACATGTTAAAACATTTGACCAGATATAGAAACCACCATTCATACAAGTATCTCCAAATATTCATCTTATTTTTCTTACATTCAAAGGCCTAATTATAAAAGAACACTTGGCAATAATTCCAGGCAAAACATAATACAAGAAACAATCACTGACCTGATAGTAAGTTTTGATTTGTTTCACCAAAATAGACAAATTTTGAATCCTTAATGAGGCATCATTGTTGACTTTTTTGTTTATCCTCTGATTGGCAGACTTTGGATTGCTGCAAGAGAAAACAGGGAGAAAAGAGAACAAGTGGAACACACTGAAAATTCATCTTGAAACTCTCTCTGTAAACCAAAAGGTACACTTCATGTGCCACACTGACAAACTATAAAATGCTATTTTGCTATCATGAGGCACAAGCAACAATGTAATTTTTGGCTTTTAGAGCAATGGGAAGTGTGAAATACATCATGCTAACACACGCTAGATTGTTGTAAAGATATTTACAGATGATTGAGATCTGTCAACAAAGGGATTATTAACTGGTATTTTGTCATGTATTACCACATACTGCCAGAGTTTGCTCTGGCTTCAGAGAGGAGATCAATCTCTTTTTCCTTCCCAAAGCAGAAAGGATCTGAGGAAATGCAGACAAGCCACCCTTTTTGGACACCCTGGGACACACCGAGTTATTAACACACACAGGACAGTGTGACAACCGTTCCTCGGGATTTTCCAGGGCAAACAATGCAGAATCCAAGCACTCCCCCTCAACGCTCTCCTCAGGCTTTGAACAATCCCTGCGGGATGGCCAAAGTGAAGTTTCTCTTACAAAGATACTCGGTGCAGTTGCACAACACAACTTTGGCTGGTTAATGGCATCATTGTGTAGTTTAATGACATTATTATCAGCTAAATGAGCAGCTGGCTGGGCTGCTGCACTCCAACCAGAAACCACCAACCTCTCCCTGGCAAAGCAGGGGCTCTGCAGGGGTGTGTGTCTGCTGGGGCTGGGCTTAGTCAACACTGCCAGTCAGGAGTCCCACAGTGGGATTGCAGAATACACTGTCCAGAACTGCCACCGGCAAAGGCTGGGAGGAAAAAAACCCCAACAAAAAGAAAGCAACCACCCAAAAATACCGTGGCAATGGAGAATGATGTAAAGCGCAAAAGCGTAATGGACTTCGATAACTCACACGCAGGTAAAGGAATCAAACACAGGAAGAGGAGTCATTTGTTATAACATTTGCTACAGTACAAAAAGGACCTGAATATTGCAGTGTTGTGACTCACTCTGATGCAGTTTATCACTTCCACTGGGTTTCACATATCTTTGGCCAAGTGTCCCTACAGACAAAGTTTTCCACGTAAAATTGAAAAAGTTACCCCAAAACAAACCTCCTGTTTGCCTTTTACAGCTTGCTGAACTCCTGGCACACCAGAATTTTTGAAGCATATATTGAATACGTAAATATAGAAATATAGAAATAATAGGAAAAACACGGTGCTGGGAAAGGAAGTCGGGTCCTGTACAAGATGCACTGCCAACACACAGCTGTTTATGAAAGAAAAGCAGTAAGCACAGCATCCTTTTTTTTTTTTTTTTTTTTTTTTTTAAGAGTAAATTTAATAAAAAAGG
>VXAY01001546.1:333069-356264 GCA_013399855.1 Oxyruncus cristatus | reverse complement strand
ATGCGAACGTAAATCTAGGAAAATCAGGACATGGGTAATTGCCTCATTCCCAAATGCTCACCACCACGATCCTAAAAATACTATAAACAATTAAAAGTACATCTGAGAATACGTCAGCCAAAACTGTGTGACTGAGATGTCACCTTGGATTTATTAGTTCAGCCAACCTGTGGCTGCAGAAGGAACTAAATGGGCTAAAAATAACCACTCTTTGCAGAGGCACAGAACTGAACTCCTTTCCACACTGAATTCATTCAAATTTGTTAAAAATCAAAGAGAAAATCCACGATAAATCCTGCTGACCTACAGAGATCAGCTGAAGTCTCCTATTTCTACATTCATATCTCCAAAAGGCCGATTTGGGCCCTTAATCTTCATGTTTAATCTTAATGACCACGGGATTATCTCTGGGCTTTTTCATCATCTTCAGCAGCATTTCTGCAGCCACACATCTGAGAGGACTCTCCCTTCAGAGCACTCAAAGCAGAGGGCACTGGAGTTTCCTGGATATTGTAATAGCTCTTATTTTGGGCATCAAGACAAAAATCAGTGTGCAACCACAAGAATTCAGAGCACAAATGTCACCAAAGCCCAGGCTTTGCATTCTCCCACTTCAGAAGCTGTACTGGAATACTTAGACCGATCTAGGCAGAAGGCATTCAAATTTTCTTTTTTTTTCCCTTTTTTTTTTGGCATGAATTGCAGGAAACTGTTTACTGAGACTGTGAATTTTTGCTGGGAAAACTTGGGCCGCAGACGTGCTCTGGAACTGCATCTTCACCAAACTCACAGACCAGGTTATACGATGCTCTGCTAGCGCAGATGATCAACCATCAACGTCAGAATGTCAGTCTCAGGACAACACGAACTCAGAACAAATTTATTGTAATAATTCTAAATCTGTCAAAAATATTATGGCAACAGGTCCAACAGAACCCCCGAACTCCGAATTTCCTTAACATTTTCCAGCAGAACCTTAAAATGGGTAATGGTAACAAGAAGCTGAACCCATTGCCTTTGAGGATCAGTAAAACCAAGGTGCCTGGATATCAGTAACGCTGCTAATCTCTACCAATTATTTTTAATTTAATTAAACATGTACCCTCAACAGTTCACTGCAGGTAGCAGATTTCTTGGTCTTTTTTTTTTTTAGAGAATGTTATATTGTCTCATTATTCTTCAAACAAGGGAGGTGAGTTGCCTTCAACGCTCCCAGTTAACACGTTAGCCGTGACTAGGATGACTGACCTGGCAAGAAAATTGCTTCTGGTGCTTCCCACAGTGAAATCCTGCTCTCGATACCTTCAGTGCAAACCTCCGTGCTACAGCGATTTAGACCTTTCTAACCACATTATGTCACTAAATGATTATGAACACGGACTATCCACAGGCTACCTACTCAAATGTTGAACTGTGCTCACGCTGAAATGCAAATATTTCCAATAGAGGCCACCTGGGAGAAGAGTCCCTCGGTGTTTGTATTTCCCAGGGTGCCCTGATCTGCGGTGACTGATCTCTCCCTTCGGGATCAGGGTAGAACTGTCAGTTTGGTGTAGGGAACAGCCAAGCCCAGGCCTGACACATCCCTCCTCACACCAAAAGCGCTGCGACTGGGTCCTTGAACAGGAGATTCCTGATTTCAGAAATAAATAAATAAGCCCACCTTCACTCCCAGGCCTCATCTTCCCCAAGTCTCCAACTTTAGAGCTCCATAGTCTCCTTAATCCACAAACCCTCCCTTTAGTCAATATAGCCCGTCATCTTTAAGTATTGATGTCTTAAACTGTCCCTCTCAAAGGGGACATCAACATCATACTATAGCATGATGTTGGCTCCACATTTTCCATTATATGTTGTTTGTAGAATTGTATTTTGCCAGACTGGTCCAAGCCAGGACACACCGATTTTCTTTTACCACGCACTTTAAATAACTAATGAAACACGAGGTGCAACTATTTGTCATGCACAAAGATAAAAATCTAAACATAAACTGCCCAACCCTGTATTGCTTAAAAGGGCAGCTATAAATTAGTTTACGTTTTTCAAAAATTCATTGAAGATTTTAATAGATTACTTCTATTTGCATGTTGAATTGCTTAATTTTTATGACCAATAAAATGCTTATAATAATTACACTGTTTTTAATGCAAAACAGCTCCCTTCATTAGAATACATTTGGTCCAATACCACTGAAATAAACTGGTACATGCTGTCGGGAAGACAAAATGCAAATGAAATCATCTGGAACATAAAGTGGTTCCAAAATAGACCTTGGTGAGAGAGAATGGTTTTAACAGGCTGGTTTTAAAGCTGAGATTCTGGTGGCTACTCTAACCATTTTCAAGGCCACGCATGCTCTGATCTGCTCCTTTTCCGAGGTGGAGATACTGAACTGCTTCAGTGGCAAACAGCCCAGCAAAATAGGGCAAATCTGTGCAGAAGTCGATAGGAAGCAGAGCGGTAAAAGATCCCCTTCAGCAATTTTACATTTAAGAGCAACCTACTTCTGACAAGACACATTAATTTCAATAGCAGTAAAAGCAGACAGGAGCATCCCTCCCAATAATGCATTAGTTTAAAACTCCTGATTAGGGGGGGAACTTGGGTGATTTTGAAATACTACCAGTGTCATGAATCACAGATTGAGACTTCCCATAATCAGGGATTATGTGTCTTTAATTTTTCATTGACCAAAATCTATCAGAAATGGGAATGTGATAGCTTAATGGCTTCATGCTTAAATCTATGCAGACTGCAAACCAGTTGTGTCCTCTCCTGCCATCTGTTCCTTGATGGTACCTAATGATTAAGTCTGGTATCGCAACGCACCCTAATTTTAAATATTCCATTGTTTGGATGTGTCTGGTAAGTGCCGGGAAATGCTGCAACAGCACTTTGGAAAAAATTCTGTGCAAGTGAACATCTCAAAGAGTAATAAATATTGACTGGTACCCCGTGGTTTAGCATCCACTGGCACAGCATTCACTCGTACAAATAAATGCTGCTCGCTTACTGAAGTTATATTTTTGGCAAAGTCCTTTTAACCGGAATGCTGAGGCTCACTCTTGCTATCTTCCAAATATTTCACTAATAACACAATTTTCTGATAGATTTCAAGTAATAAAGCAGCCTTTCCAATATTACTACTGGCAAGAAAATAATAAGCATGCACAAAATGTGTTTTACAGAGAGATTTAATAGAGATTTAATAGATTTAAAAGGGTCCTTTACTGAGAAAGCAGCACAAAAGTCAAAATAAAACTTGGGCCTTCAAGGGAGAATAACTGATACTATTTAATTGCCTAGACATTTGAAGCAACACCACATTGGTGGTGGTACATCGAGGCATTGAAGTTATCAGAAGCAGGTGGGACTAAAGGAGCACTGGCCTTCACCAGTTTATCATTTGATCAATGTAAAAATCCTCAATTTGGGTGAGTCTGCAGGAAGGACAGTGCTAAGGAACGGGGTAGACTCTGAATTTACCATGTTATCAGTATCACATACGTTCTAGAAAGGCAGGGATGAGACGCCATCCTTCAAACTCCTTCTGCATCCACCTTCCCCACAGAGTAACTCCTCTCACAGACTGCCCATGGCTGACCCATGCAGAGAACTAACTCAGCACACGTTTATCTGAAAAACAGAGGCAATAAAATCCTTCTCCCACTTGAAGAGCACCTTGCAAGACACGCCAGCCCTGAGGCCGCAGGGTGTGGATGATACTGGACACGATGCCCGCAGATGCTGCCCCATGCACACCTCATGTGCTGAACACAGCAGGGCTGTTACGCTCCAGAGATGCTCAAGGGTTCACTTTCCAGTCCTGCTAAGCCACTGGAGCTTTGGGCACTTACATGGGACCCAGGAAAAGGATGCTCTAACCCTAACCTGGAACGTGCAAACGTATGGAGACAATCCTGCTCAAGCACCAGCCAAGGCACGGTTAAATGGGTTGTGTCTCCCTGCAGACACCTGCTCAAACACCCAGGGAATCATTCCAAACACTGACATACCCTTTGCCACAAAACAAGGTGTTAAAACTCAGTTTAAGGACCTGTTTTGAACTCTGCACTTAGCAAAGATGGAGAGCCAGAAGTTCAAAGCTGTATCAAACGATTTTTTGCCTCGTGATAATGGGAGCTTTAGGAAGTAGGTCTAACATCCAAAGTCTTTTGGCCCCTGCACAAAACCCCACTTCCCAGGATTATGTCCAACATCATAAGGTATTAGGAGGCTGAAGCCCAATGCCTACTTTAAAAAAAAAAAACAACAAAAACCACCACGACCAACTGGCCTAAAACAAATGGACTGGCTGGTGGGGATCACAGGGAGCTGTGCCAAGAGCACGGGAGTGGATCCTGGGCATACGCAGAGTTTCCCTGCTCCCAGCATCTGACCGGGCTGAACTGCTCCCGGAGCACTGCCCGGTGCCCGAGCACTCGTGCTGGCACTGCCGGCGGAGGAGCTGCCTAATTACTCGCGGGTGAAGTGTGCTAGGACGGCCGGAGCCGAGGCAGTGCCTCGGGCCGTCCTGCCCACTAACCCCGCGCCTCCCTTCCCCAGCAACAGCGACCTGCTGCACAGCACCCTGGGGGCTGCCCTGACCTGCGGGGGACCCCAGCGGGAGGGTCATACGGGCACGGAGGGACAGCCCCTCACAGCTGCACACTCACGTGGGGATGCGCGAACAGCCGCACAAAATCACGCTGCGGTCAGGAGTCTGCTGACTGATCTTTAACCTCTCCCGCCCGGGTTTTAAAAAAAGACAGAGCCCGCAACACCCCAGATCTATTTTTCGTCCTTTAGTGGTTCCTTAACAGCAATAAGGTGCTGCAGGTGAGCAAAATGTGTGAGAAAAGAAGGGACAAACCAGTTCACCTGTCCCTGACTAAGCACACATTGAATTAACACCCCCCAAAAATCTGTAAGTTCCAAGTTTAGAGAGCAACCTCTGCTTTTAGCATCACTAGTATGAAATAACTTTATTACTACTGTTTCGCCTTGACTACACTAAAAGGTACTAAGTGAAAAAATAAAAGCTTTCTGCCAAAAATTGAACCCCGTGAGTCACTGCTGACCACACTGAGTAACCTTGGTGAGCTCCCCACAACAATCAATGACAACGTGGAGCCTGCAAAAGGTTAAACTGGCTTCCACCAAAGTAAAAAGTGTTACTCATGTAAAGCAAAATCTATAGGATTCAAAGCATCCCAGAACACTTAACGCTGCCACTCAAGATAAACACACCTAGGTATTAAAAATTGGAGAATTCTAGAAGAAACATGAACAAACAAATCCTTTTTTTGAGAACCAGAAAGGCTGGCAAACATACTTCACTCCAACGACTCTATCCTCTTGGTTTGCTTGGTCGGTTTTTGAGGGCTTTTCTAACTAGTATCAACTCCTGTTTGAAAAGGGAGAGTGAAAATGCTGTAGGACTTGCTCTACACCACTTCCCAAACTGAACTAAAGCTGAAAGGTGCCCAGAATGCAGGAGTGTACAGGCTACAAAGGTCAGGAAACGGACATAGCAGAGAAACAAACTACTGAGGATCGGGAATACTGAAGTTTTCACTTCTACTTCAAGCACTGCTTGTTATTTTCCCTCTCAGGGTCAACTCTGAAATGAGTTCAAATTTTAAGACCCATTCAGTGCAGTACCAATTAACAGAGCAACTGAAAACTCCCGGACTTTGCGACTAACACCTCAAAGCAACCTGCAAACGTCGACACCCACAACGATCCTGTGGCAACACCAGATTAACCTCACAGCACTCAGCGCTCCCAGCTCTGCATCACAAGACTCGGCGTGACTTGGCACCGAACATCACGGGGGCACCAACGGGACAAAATGCTTCCACAATCCACCTGGGGAACAACATCGTGCAAACACACAGGTATTACCCGGGAAGGAACATCAGGAACAGTCACAAAAGCAGCACAAAGGGGCCAGCAAGTTGCCATCACTGACAGCGAGCAGGACAGAGGAGAAGACAATAAACACTTCTTGCCCTGAGCAAACGGCATTTGTGGGGCTAATGTGCTTTCTAAGACAAAATACAAATAAAGGGGAAAATGACTATGCAGGATTTAAATACAGTACACACTTATGCAGTTCTCTTTACGTGAGACTGAAAAAACCTCTTCGGAGTAGTTTGTACATGTAAGTTTTTCTCTTCTGCCCTACCAAACTTCCAGCACCACAGCAGCACGTACTCTGCTTTATTTGATAATCATGGCTCTACCAACACCAGGTTCTCCTTTGGAAGACTTGGACAAACATTCCCTCATTTTACTCTTGACTTGGAGTTTTGCTGGAGCTCAAATTCTCAAAACAAACGAGTACTTCAGACTCAAGGCAGCCTGACCAGGGGTAAAACATCTCAGCATTCTGAGTACTAAACCCACAGGAAACGGTGTGTGATCAGCCAAGTGAGGTGACACCAAAGCCACCCAAATATTGCCGTTTTCGTGACTAAAAACATCTTCAGCTGTAAAAATAGCACCACCACGACTTCCACTGAACACTTTTGGTTAGAACACTATTACTTTAGCATTTCCCTTTCCCATGAAGGGAAACGAACCTTCTAAGAGTAAATTAATAACAAGAAGATACACAATCATCTTTGTCCACACCGATTTCTAGCCTAGTTACAGTATGACATCTGTCTCCGTTCTCTGACACATCAAGCAGTATCTGTACTCTGATTTTGTCCAGCACACACAACCCTAAATACTCAGCAAGCGTATTCCCAAGCTACCAGGAAATTACACCAGACACTCCTTGCTCAAGGGCTTATTTAAGAAAAACAAAGATACCACACAAAGAAAAACTGGAGCAAATATCTCCCCGAAGCTTAAACCAAGATAAAATCATGCAATAAACCTAAGTGGTTTTATCTCGTATCACTGCAGGAAAGGAAGCAAGTTTGGGAGCATATCTGAAGGTGCAACACCGATCCCAGGATTCCCCCGGTGGCCAGGAATACGGCACACGCCATTTATGAGTTCGCCCCTTACCACCTCCCAGTGTAAAAATACGACATCAGGTAATTTTCACTTGGGTCAAGCAGCAGCTTTGCCTCCATTCAGTGCCTTGGCATCAATTAATCCCATGAAACGAGGGGGAGGCATTTGGTGAACACTGCTCAACCACAACCGCCTCCGGAGCACCCTCAGGATAAATGCTGGACTCCAAAACAAAGCAAACTCACAAACACGCTCACGCAGTCGTTCCCAAATAGCCTCTGACCACTGAGGTCACGTGCTCTAACAAACCAGCAGTTCAAAAAAAAATGCCATGATCCCTAAATAATTACTACATAGGGAAAAGCGGTGCAGCAGGGAAGACAAGGAAACAAACTGGCACTTAGTTCAGAGGAACCAAAAATGAGACGAACATACGAAAGAACACAAACCTTCAAATTCTCTTCTTAGCAGAAGAAACAAATGAGGAAAATCTAGAAGCAAGCTTGTCAAATTTGGCACACGATAAGATGTGCTTGGCTTAGCAACCCATTTGTCAGTTCACACGGTTAGTTCTTAAAAGAAAGATCAGAGCACAGCAATACTTTGCCAGGGTTTGTGGTGGAGAGACCCCCAGGCCAGCCATGAAACCTGAAGGACTATCCCAGGAAAGGGGTCTGCAGCTCACCTAAAACTCTGCATTTTACTGCCTCCATTACTTTCATGGAGTGCTTTGAAACAGCACTCAGAAGCAAGTGAAATGCAAAATCATCTGAAAATGAAATTATAAAAGCCATAGTGACTATATGTTGTTTCCTCGCCAGAATGTTTTCAATGCTGAAACAAGTCATTTTGATTTCAGATCTGAGATGGTTATTCCCGAAACAGGTAAACAGATCAAAGACAAACACCTCTGTACGTATTAAAAATGGTTTTTAATCCAGCCTTTATTCCCTGGCCCCAGCTACCAGCCCAGACTAAGGGTGGGATAAGTAGTACACTACCAAAAGAAATAAGGAGACAGAGTCAAAGAAAGATAATCAAGACAGCACACGAAGAAGAGAGAAAAGAAGTGGATGCATACATGTAGAGGAAGATTAGATGATTTAATTCCTAATCTTCAAAATTCTGCGAGGAACAAGAGCGAAGCACAGAAGAGCTTGCTGCTCAGCAATAAATCAGAGCAGCCAGGATGAAGGAAAGGGGACATCAACTGTGGAAAAGGGTACGCTTGCATAAAACCCCCTAGTACAACATCAGCCAAGATCAGACACTTCAAACATTCCATGTTCAACCCACACTTTCTTCCCTTTTTCTATCAAGCCCCTCACAAGTGCAGGTCTCAGCCCATGTCCCCCTCATTTGCCCAGTTCAGAGCTCCCTGCAGGCAGATGTTCCAGTCCCAAATTATTCAACATTTCCCTAAGAACTCTGTTTTCCTTTTTCTGTAATCAAAAGGTTTTAATCCCAAACAGTCCTGACCACGCTGCATGTTGTGCTGGACCATTTATAAACGAAAAACTACTGTTAGAAATCCAGCTTTCCTGAAGAAAAATCCAGGCCCTGCTGCTGCAGAAGAGAGCAACAGCTCCAAAATGTGAGAGTGAGATGTACCTTGGGCTCTGTCGGGTCTCCACGGGTGCGTCTGAAACGTGTGAATCAAACCCACCAGCTACAACAAAGTGAGGAAGGTGTAGACTTCATAATATTTGACCTTCTTCCCAAAATAGATGCTCCTACAGCCAAAGTCACCAGTTCCATTTCCCTCTTTTCCACTTCCCCACCCAGCCAGAACCTGCCTCTTTGCTCCCTGGTGTTCCCAAGAAGGAGTTAATTGGCCCGGCGTGGCTGTTCCTGCTGCCTTTCCCAGAGCAGGCAGCTGGCTGCTGCACTGCAGGCAGAGTCCAGTTTTCAGGGGAAGATACAGGCAAGCCAGAAGTATGGGCTGGCAGGCTCCAGGGCTCGGAAAAAAGCACACAAGTGAAGACTGAGAGCTCGGAGGAGCAGCCAGGGCAGCAGTCCACATTCTGGGCACACACCGCCAGAGCCGAGCAAGGAAACACTCAGCCCGTCCACCTGGAAAATCGGAGGGGTGGGAAAGGCCTGCAAGCGGATCCAGCCGGGGAAAACCACTGGGAGAACGGCAAAAGGGGAAAAAAAACAGGAGGAGGATAAAATACTTCGCTCTTTGAAGCAGCTTTCAGCATGTCTGGATGCAGCAACTGATACGGAAAGTACTGGTTAATATATTAAATTAAGAGCAAAGTTATAAATGGCACACTGGGGTGCAAGCAGCCAGGTTTTCCAGACAGTGGATTAAATTAATTCAGAGTTTGGGTCTGTACACTACCAACCCTGCACACAGTCTGTGTCCAAGAGTTCCTTTAAACCAGATTTCTTTCCACATATGCAAAGCATAGTAAAATAAAACAAAAAAAGTAAAATACAGTCTCTAGTCTTTGTTGCTTGACCAAATATTAATGGTGGTGGTAAATGTAATGAAAGCCCCAATCTTGTAACTACTTGCAGCTGTCTGTTTTTATTCAAAGGAACTAGTAAGACTCTTGTCAGTTTGGGAACCACAGCTCATACTACAAGACTCCCAGCATTTCTTACACAATCCTATTGGAATTCAGTTAAATATCAGAGAACAAGAACCTATCAAAAATGTAAACTATACAGCACTCAGAAAACGAGTGTTTCTGTAGAGCTACCTTGATTTTTTTGGATCAGAGGAACATAAACAGCACAATGCTCAGACTATAAAAAGCCCCTGAGGTGATGCCAGCCAGGTGCTGGAAAAATACCTCTAGCACAAGTAAGTATTATTTTACTGCAGTTGTGCAGAGATGTGCGACAGGTGACTAATCCACGGAATTACAGTGGTTCACTGATTTCAGTACTACACCCAACAGATTCTGACCTTACCACGTCAGATGGATCACGACACAGAGGTATAGCAAAGGTATGAGGTATTCCTGGCATGGCCCTCCACCTCCCCGCCCTGGCAGAGCAGCGCTGCAGCGATCTCCGCGTTCTGATTTATTTGCAAGCACCGTGACCCCCTTTTGTATCAAAGAACACAAAGATAAAGGCTCAGATTTAGGAAGACAGATGGGTTTCTATGCACAAGTATCAGATACTGACTGATCCCAGCAGAAGGTAAGTAACCCAATACTTTTGAAGAACTGGGCCTAAATTTAAACAGGAAATTAGAGGCGTTCTCTCAAGACAGGAGCTAATATGAGACTCTCCTTAATTAAAAACAAAATTAAAAGAGCAATAATTAAATTAGCCTGTAGCATCTCCAACAAAGGAAGAGCTCTTCAGATGTAACTGGACACTGAATGGAATCTGTGCAATTTTCAGGAGTTCAGAAATGTCCAAAAAGTCAAAGGCAAAAGACAGACAAGGAATGCAATGAATTTTCCTCTCTCGTGCATGAGGTACTAATAAACTCAGTGCTGATAGACCCTGCAGCCTCAGTCCCGTCAGCATCCTGCAACTATTCTAATGCTCACACCTACTTCCTCTGAATCATTACAATTATTGGAAATAAAGCTGACCCAGACAAGCACAAGCAGAAACAAACCCTGCACTGACAAACTGTCACTTGTAGCTGATGGGAGGGCAGGATTAACTCCTTTCTGACCGAACAAAAACCCCTTCCCTAACCAACAAAGCCACTTTTTTTGCCTGTGTAACTGTCTGCAAACCATGCCTAATCCAATATTAACACTCGCTTTTACGGTCGCAGAACTTGGGTTTGCAACATTCGGCAAGAACAGAGTGAAGTACTAAAGTATATATGGAGCAGGACCAAAGCACCTCTAACAGCCCCCCCTGTGCCAGAGCTCCTCACCACAGATCTTGTTCTCATGTGAAGTCACCGAGAGCTTTAAAAAAAAAAAAACCCAAACCAAACCAGGCAAACAACAACAACAACAAAAAAAACCCAACCCAATCTCAACATTCTGACGAAAAACACTTCTCTTTTGAAGTCACGTGACACAAACTTTTCTGCCGCATTTCCTCAACACATGGAAGTTAAGAATGAAAGGGAAATAAAGGAAATAAAAATGGCAAATAAGTTCTACTAATGATGAGATGGGGCTGGCTCTTCGAAAGGTTTTTGCAAAGGGAAGACGTGCTTAAGAAGAGGATATTCAAAGTGAACGGGACTGGAAGTGAACACAGCTTTCCACAGTGACTTCACCGCTGACAGGATCAGCCTGCAAAACATGAAACAGTTTTTCCCCCCTCTTTCAATCCTGGCACAAAACCCAAAACAAACCGAGCCTTCCCAAAACATGAACACAGTCATGAAAGGCAGCTCTAAGCAGTAACCAATCTCACCTCCCAAAAAATGTATTTTACTTAAAAACACACCTTCCAGGTAGGTACATATTTCTATCATTAATTTTATTTGTACACCCATCCTTTTACATTCACCTCTAGTTTAAGGTAGTTTTTAACTGTTCTGACTTCTCACACCACTTTATTTTCAATTTACATCTCCGGTGGGTGTTTTTTTATACCTGCACACCCAGCACCTCCTGAGTAAACTCCAGCAATCATGGCATGGGGTCAAAGATGCACAAAGTCACAGCCAAACTCAACACACGGTGCCCGATGCAGGGGAACGTTCCTTCCCAACAGCTTCCCACTTTGCAAACAAGTGCCAGGTATCAATTCATACTCAGTGTTCAAAAAATTACCGATAAACTTTAACTCCAGGACTACATTCTTCAGAACCACCTTGTTCCGGTGTTGAATTTGCCTTCCAGGTGCCAAACTTTTTTACCAAGTAGAAGCTCTACATGTTAAATGCACGGATGTAGCTGACAAGATATTTAATTCACATGTAGCCCAAGGAAAAAAATAAATTGTAAAATAAAAATAATGCGCCAGAATGGACTCAGAAATTTTTTTCCTTTTTTTTTTTTTTTCCTCCCCCCAGAAAGTTCAATTCCGCCAAGTTCTCCACGTTTCTCAACTTTGGAGTGAGTATTTTAAGTGAATACTTGGAATTTTGGTTGTACCGGGGCGGGCGACAAAGAAAACTGTGGTTGCAAAAAGACGTGAATTCACACTTAAATGTGGCAGGGTGATGCTCTTTTGACACAGATTAGTTACACAAGCTGGATGCCAACTGCACAGACTGGTACAGTCCTGAATATGAGTAAAAACTAGAGAGTAAGAGGATGCCCATCCCTGAGCAGTGTTCCTGAGGAAGAGCTGCCAGCACAAGCTGCTCACGCACTGATGTACCCAGTTTCCAGCCACAAGCCTAGTTTTCCACACCTATACAAACAACAGGCTTATCTCTCTGTAAAGACTTAAAACATCCAAAAACAAGAAAAAAAAAAGGAGGTATGTAGAAATTTTGGCACTAGTAACACTTTTATGAGTCTATCACCAGACACCTGACAGAAGTGTTACTCTCCAGCATTACAGTAGTGGGCAACATTCCAGTCAAAATGATGATTAACAAAAAGCCACTGCAAACAAATCCTTCTAACAAGCAGAGTCTTCCAATGAACGGTTCATAAACCCATGTAAAAACGGTTGTCCTGTGGTTTGTAGCCAGAATATACTCCAAGCTCTCAAAATATCAACTGGACTGCTCCTCTGCTATCTACTCTAATTTGGAGGTGTGGAAAATAAAGAGGAAGGAGTTAAAGGCCAGTCTGCCTGCTCAGTGAACGCTGTGTGACTCGCATGCCATCCTCAAGTTGTAGGTCACGTGAACCAAGATACGGATTAGAATCTTATCAGCCAAGCAAATTTATTCAAATTTTCGCTCATGAGCATGATTTGACAGTAGAATGAACCTTCATGCCTCTCAGTGGAAATCTGGGAAAGCATTTACAGCCATCCCGTTTTCCAGTAAGTTCTAGAGCCGTGATTCAGCCTGTATCACACCATACATCCTGCAAATACATCCCTCGGACACTGAACTGTGCACAGAATCTGCCAGGCTCCCAAGCCTCCTCTTCACTCACCACATGACCGTGTCATGTACAAAAGAAAATTTCCCAAGGTCAACACGGGGAGGCAGGGAACGGATTTTTCATAAGGAAGCAAAAATACAGGAGAAATAGAACGGGGGGAAAAAAAAAAAAATAACCCCAAGGCAGTGCCTGCCCACACTCACATTTGCAGCATGACTTCGTTCAGATACACTCCATCCACCAGCGCCACATATTCCTCCAGGTTGGTCCCATTTCCTCCGGCTAACGGTCCAAATGTCTTAACCTAAAACATAATGCTCATCATCACCACTCTGACATTAACTCCACCTCGCTCTCTGCCGCAAGGCACTTCTCGCCAAACAATGAGCAAATAAAACGAGTAACGTGGGAGGCAAAATGAACGCTTACCCAGGTGACAAGAGGGCTCGACATGAACTGCTCCAGAAGGGGTGTGAAGATCTCGTTCTCCATTTTACAAAAAAATGGTTAACATCAATGCAGCTCCTCCGATGCAGAAAAATTAGAGAAGTCCTTCACTGCAGCAACTCTCTGGAATGCTCCGAGGATTCAGCTGGAGCGAGTGAACCCCATTTTCACCAGGCGATGCAACAGCAATAAAAAAGTCAGTGCAGGGGCAAGCGGGATTTATCCTCCTCTTTCATGAAAAAAAATGCATCTGCAAGTCCATCTACGCGTATTTCAGCCTTTCCATTGATGCCTGTCCCTCCCTACATAGCGGAGGGGTGGAAGGAAGGAAGGAAAGAAAAGAGGGAGGCTGCCTAGCTACTGGGATTCTGCATCAGACAAAAAAAAGAGAGGAAGGGAAAATCTGCTTCAGCAGCGGCAGCGCCTCAGAAAGGAAGGAGAAATTCCAGCAAAACTCCGCAGGCTCATCCTGCCCCTTCCCCACACAAAAAAGCCCCGAGGGCGGGCGAGGGGAGCCGCGAGGGCAGAGCCCCTCGCCCCTCTCACGGCCGAGCCCCCCGGGCTGCGGCTGCACCAGAGCCCCGCTGCCCCCCCGCCACGGCACGGACGGGGAGCCACCCCCCGGAGCGACCGGCGGCTATATCAAACCGCTTCCCTTTTCTACCCCCTTCCCTCTTCCACTGAACTACGCCTCGGAGCGCGGCAGCACCGCCACACGCCGCCCGGCCCCGCAGCCTCGCCCTTCCCCCGCGCCGGCCGCTCCCCTCAGGCTCCGCTCTCCCCTCGCCGCGGCCGGAGCCCCCCGGACCCCTCCCAAGCCGTTCTCCCGCCGCTCCGCCGCCGCTCCCGCGGCACCAGCTCCGCTGCCCTCCGCCGTCGTGCCCGCAGCGGGGCCGCCTCGCCTCAGCCCGCGCGGCCGCGCCGCATCGCTCGCCCCCTCCTCGCCCCGCTTCCCTCCCTCCTTCCCTCCCTGCCGCCCGCTCTCCCTGCCCGGGGCGGCTCCACCGTGTGAATCCCTCCGCCCGCAGCCGCGTATCCCTCCGCCGCCGCGCGGGGATGGCGGCGCGATTAGAGAGGGGCGGGACCGGGGGGGAACCGCTGCAGGACGCGCGCCCGGCGCGCGCGCGCGCGATGCGGCTGCGGGCAGAGCCTCGAGCCCTCACGGCCCCGGCCCCGAGAGCGCCGAGCCCTCACACGCTCCGGGGAGGGCGACCGGCAGCCTCCTCCGCCCACCTCCCGGCGAGTAAACGTGCCCCCTGAGGGAAAGGCTCCTCCGCCCACCTCCCGGCGAATAAACGTACCCGTGAGGGAAAGGCTCCTCCGTCTACCTCCGGGTGAATAAACGTGTCCCTTGAGGGAAAGGCTCCTCCGCCCACCTCCCGGCGAATAAACGTACCCGTGAGGGAAAGGCTCCTCCGTCCACCTCCGGGCGACTAAACGTGCCCCTGAGGGAAAGGCTCCTCCGTCCACCTCCCGGCGAATAAACGTGTCCCCTGAGGGAAAGGCTCCTCCGACCGCCTCCCGGGGAATAAATGTGCCCCTGAGGGATGATGCTCTGCCATTCCCCAAAGGGGAATAAAAGTGCCCGTGAGGGAAAAACTCGTCGCGGGAAGGATAATCTCCATTTCTCTCAGGAGAATAAAGGTGCCTGCGAGGGGAAAAGGGCGGGAGGTAGGGAAATGCTCTTCCATTCCCCTCCTGGGGAATAAAGGTGCCTGTGAGGGGAAAAGGGTGGGAAGGAGGTGCTAGTCCCTTCCTCTTAGGGGAATAAAAGTACCTGTGAGGGGAAAAACTCGGCGCAGGAGGGAGATGCTCTTCCGTTCCCCTCTTGGGGAATAAAGGTGCCCGTGAGGGGAAAACTAATCGCAGGAGGAATATTCTCCATTTCCCTCAGGAGAATAAATGTACCTGTGAGGGGGAAAGTGCGGGAAGGAGGGAAATGCTCTTCCATTCATCTCATGGGAAATAAAGGTGCCTGTGAAGGAAAAACTTGGAGAGGGAAGGAGATGCTCTTCCATTCCCTTCTTGGGAAATAAAGGTAGCTGTGAGGGGAAAAGGGCGGGAAGGAGATGCTTTTTCACTGCCCTTAGGGGAATAAAAGTACCTATGAGGGGAAAAACCTCAGTGCGAGAGGGAGATGCTCTTCCGTTCCCTTCTTGGGGAATAAAGGTGCCCATAAGGGGAAAACCTGGCAAGGGAGAGAGATTCTCCATTCCTCTTAGGAGAATAAAGGCGCTGTGAGGGAAATACTCATTGTGTGAGGGAGATGCTTTTCCATTCCCTTAATGTGGAATAAAGGTGCCCACGAGGGGAAAAGGGCAGGAAGGAGATGCTTTTTCACTGCCCTTAGGGGAATAAGAGCACCTGGGAGAGGAAAAACTTGGTGCAGGAGAGAGATGCTTTTCCATTCCCCTTTTTGCGAGTAAAGGTGTCTGTGAGGGGAAAAACTCAGCAGGTTTTCTCCTCAGAAGGTGGAATCCAGAAGCAGGACAGGTCTTCTCCTCAGGAAGTGAAATCCAGGCACCCACGCAAAGGCAAAATCCAGCTTTCTGGATATATTTCTCAGGGAAGCAGAGGCTGACAAGCAGTTTGCTGGCCTGAGCCATTGTCCCTTCCCTCAGCCACCTCCTGCCACTTGTGCTTCCAATCTCCAATCCTGCATTAACACACAGGGCCATATCTGCTTAATATATTATGTAGTTTATTGACAAAGCATCTTACAAAATCTCCAACTAAATCCAGCTTCAATTCTGTGTGGTATAAATTAAACTGCAGCAGCGTTTTCCCCAATACCTTTGGTTTTGCACACAATAAGAAAAAAAAAACAAACCACAAAACAAAAAAGCCCAAACCAAAAAAAAAAAACACATTGCGATAAAAATGACTGAAATTAAGTCCTTTTGAAAAACATCTAGTAACACCTAAACAGATTAGGTTTTTCTTAACCCAAATACTGGATATAATATTTGTCCTAATAGTCCAAGACTGGGAAAAAAAATTCCAATCGTGACCCTTTTCCCATGAAGAAGGCCTAAGATTAGACTAGAAAAATAAAGTACAGACCTTGAAATATTAGGATGTCATTTGTATTCCAAGGATTTTTTAAAAAACAATGTTTCATAGTTAAATGACTGATTTGATTCTCACAATTAGACTTTTTCAGCCAAAACCCAGGTCTTTCCCCCCACCTTCCCCCCGAACCAGATCTTTCAAGTGAACTCAAAACAAATAAGGGCGGGCAAGGGAAAAGTCTGCAGTCTTGGTTCTGAATACGAACCTGGTGATCCACGGGTGAAATAACTGCCAATAAACTCCCAGCCCTTGAAGGCAGCTACAAAAGCATTTTTGTACAAGCCTGACCAACCAAGCAGTACAGTCCCTGTGTCTGGCAAGAGTCTCTAGACATGCAGTTGTGCCCACAGGGCCACGGAGCTTCCCTGCCCCGCGCGCTTGCGCCTCGCGGGCTCTAATTAGGCAGTAATGACTTGGGCATAAAGCAATTTCTAGGAATTAGAGACTGGCTGGTAGAGGTTGATAGCCCATGTAGTAGTCACATGTTACTAACACCAGCTGGCCCACGAAAAAAACATTTTGTGCTGAGATTCCATAACATTAAAAACAGGATTAGAGAGTTTCAGATGGTTTTGCTGCCATCCACGTCCCCCAGTTGGCCTGCACGGCTGTCGAGCCCCGTTCCTGCAGAATATATTTTAGATACGTACCGCATAACACCTTTATGAAATGCCTTGTCATCTGTTTCATCTCAGATGATTTGCAGTTCCTTATTTGGACCGGAAATATCAGTACAAGATAAAAATTTCAGAAAAGCTCTCCAGAAACAGTCAGAGGCGTTTTATTTTCGGTTTTGGTTTGGTTTGTTGGGGTTTTTTTCGAGACAAGTCCCACCAAGTGTAAGAGTATTTACCTCATTTTCAGGGACACTCATCCTTGGACAAGGACGAGTTGCTGCCAGGGCTGATGGTGGCAGAGGCATCAGAGCCAGAAGGAACTGGACTGCAGTCACCTCAGAGAGGTGAGACAACTCACCCCTGGACAGGAAGGTGTCAGCCTTTGATGGCTGAATCCTTCTTTGACAGACAACCCTTGGAACGCACTAAAATGTTTGTCTTTTGAGTTGTTCCTCTGATCCCGAGCAGAATATGGAAGGTTCCCATTTTTAGCATGGCTGTCGGGAGTCCTCAGGAGCACTGATCTAGGAAATACTTAGAAGTCCCAGCTCTACTTCAGGTGCTGGGGCAACACCAGTTGTAGCTTGTGATATATTTGGCTGTATTGTTTTAGCACTTTCTACCTGGGAAGGCACCTAAAAGCAAGTCTGATGACTACATTTACAGTGGTTAATCCAAGAACTTTGTTACTCCAATTCAGTACCAACTGAGGATGTTGAAAACTGAAGTTAACTGACCCAGAAACAGAGAAGAAACACTATTATTCAACTGAAATTTTAATGGTTTTAACTATTCTAAGAATGTATATTCGGGAATATTTTGGAACTAAAAATA
The DNA here is from genome assembly GCA_013399855.1 of Oxyruncus cristatus. Taxonomy (NCBI): domain Eukaryota; kingdom Metazoa; phylum Chordata; class Aves; order Passeriformes; family Cotingidae; genus Oxyruncus; species Oxyruncus cristatus. The sequence goes on along the minus strand of VXAY01001546.1, from coordinate 338,371 downwards.
ATATCCTTTTTGTAATTTGAAAAAACGCACAGAGAACAGGACTTTTCTGTCACATCTCATTCTCTAGAACAGCCCTGTCAGTGTTTAATACCGTGTGTAGCCTACTCCTTCTGGAAAAAGGGATTCAGAAGTTAGCCTTGTTTGAAATTAGTTGTTTGAAGAGCAGTGTTTGTTCTTTGTACAGGTGAAGCATCCCCATATTCTTTCTCTTTCACCTCCTTTGGTTCCACGAAGACTCTACACAGAAGACATGGAAATGTTAAATGATTGTGCCCAGCCCCCAGATCTGCAAATTACAGAGTTACTTCATCTTCTCAGGGAACTCGTTTTGCTCGTGGCATCATTTCCTGCGCCTGTTGTTGCAAAATAAAAATTGAAAAAGAACGACTACAACACCAAGTGATGCCTTAAACCTGCAGAGAGCAGGAAGGTGTAACTGCACAGCCCCACTTACCTTGTCCAAGTTGGTCAAAGGATTTCTGGTCAGCCCTGCCCACAGTGAGCCAGGGACTGTTTGGGGAATAAGTTACCAACAACCTGCCCTTTCTAGCTGGTGCAAGAGACAGTGGTTTTCTCTTCCTCTCCTACGCAAGCAAGGAGGTGACGCTGCTCCTGCTGCTGGTTTTGCTTCCTGCTGTGCTGAAAGGCCTTTGCCTGATGAGGCTTCAGAAAAGGGGAAACACACAGACCAAATGTGGATGCTTGGGATCCACAGCAGGGTTGTGAAAGCACAGTCAAAACCTGAATTTTCTGATTATGGGCTGACTTGATAGGACAGTGTCTAGTGAAAACTGCAAGCTAATGACAAGGAGAGTCACCTTCCTTGTGCTGTAGGAATAGATGGGGAAATAAAGGGAAGAGTAAGGGCACCGAGGGGTTGAGCTTTTTTAAGTATTGCCAGGAATTCCTAAAGGTCCCACAAATACAGCAGACTAAAAGTTACTTCTTGTTCCACAGGAGTGGAAAGAAGGGGAAATCCCCTTGGTACCATGAATAAAGAACCGAAAATTCCACAACAATTCTTGAAGATTTCTTCCCTGCTACTGCATCTGCTCTGGCGTGACCAAAAGCCCCCCAGCAACTTCCAGGGAATTTTCTGAGAAAACCGTAAGTAACCTCAAAATGAGAGTATTTGGAGTGAAAAATTAAGAACAAAACAGTGGGGGCTTGGTGAAAGCTGGCATTGGCCATTTAAGGTGCTTTACAGATCCCAGGCATTTTGCAGTTCGTGTCCCGTTGCACCAAGTAGCTAGAGATAAGTATAGAGACAGCAGACAAAATACTCCGTGTGGGTAAGTGCCATCCAGGGCAGTTCTCTGCATCAAATGCATCACAATTCCTGTCAGGCAGAACGCTCCTTGCGGGAACAGGCAGTGCCCATTTCCAGCCATGCCCACCTGACACACCCACTCCTTCCTGGAAGGACTACACGGACAGCACTGAAACCGTGAAGCAGCTGGTGGAAGTATTACATTTAGCACTGGGATTCGGCTGAGGAGGGAGGCGCCTGTAGCTTTTTGTTGCTTTTCAAGCAGTTGGAGTGGCAGGAAGGATGTTAACTGTGGCAGGTCAGCTGACGGGATCAAAAAAATAGCCCAAGTACTTACCTTGATTTTTAAATTGAATAGCTGTTCCTGAATATTTCCATAGGATGAGACTCTCTGTAACAGAGTGTCAGGGAAATGCTGCCTTTCAAAGAAAATTCGTTTGAACTTAGTATTGCAATTCAGATCTCCTTCCTGTTCAGCCAATAAAACGTTCAGCTGTGTTTCTGGCTGTCAGCTGCCAACTACAAGACTGCCTAATAATGTTGGTTGTGAATTTCCCTTTGGTATTCGCTGCATACGAAGGAAACAGATTCCCCCCCACTCCCCGCCTAAAAATCGAGCATTAAGCATTACAGCAAGAACAGCAGTTACCAGGACAATAGCTTTGGTACTCACTTCTGTTGTGGCCAGTGGAGTGAGACTGAGCAAAAGCCCTCGCTGACATGCCTTCTGTCAAACCAGCCCGTGCCAGTGCGAGCAGCGTTTCCTATGAACTGGGTGAGGAAGATGAATCACAGAGCAGCTCTGCACTCCCTCTGCCGAGGAGCAGAGTGCAGCCCAGGGTGCTCCCTGCCAGCAGGCACAGCTGGCTGTGTGTCTGCACAGCGCAGGGCATGGCGTGGTACCAGCAGCACCGTGCCACCTCGGATCCCCGGGGGACAGAAACGGTGAGCTGGTTTCCTTCTCTGGGGCTTCCCTTTCGCAGAACTTTCACCACTCAGCCGGACGGAACACCAGAGGTTCTGTAACCCCTGGGAAAGACTTCCCTAGCCCTCTGAACTCCAGCTGCCTCAATTCTGCTCTACTATGACATTAAGTTTGCTGTCCTTCCCCCAGCTACCATCAGTCGCTGGTAGCTGCCTCCCAGTCCTTTGCCACAGACTCTTGCTGGTGCCTCCCTCCTCTCCCCCACGTTTTCAGTCCTGGTGTCACCTGACCCCAGCACCTTGGGTAATGCTGCCATGAGAGCCAGATTCCCGAGCTCGGGAAGAGTTATTAACTTCCAGAGCCCCGCATTAACCTCTGCTGTGAGCGTGTCTCATTAGAGAGGCATTCCTCTCCAGCTGGAGATGGTGGCTGGGATCTTCCCAAGGTCACTGCATAATGAACTGCACGCAGCACAGTTCTGTGCCTGAGATTTCCATTTGTGTACTTAGTTATGGACTTAGTTATGCCCACAAGAAGAGGGAAAAATACACAGCACTAAAAATATAATTGTAGCAGCCTCACTTCTATTCAAACCTCTGTTCTTCTGAGCTCGGGATTATCCTACCCACTATCCTATCCATTTCCATGTCTGCTTTTACCCCTGGTTATTTGGCAAATTATTTACGTCTGAAAACAGCTTTTCTCTCTATAAAATACCAGTGAAACAATTCAAAGCTTTTAAGATATCCCTAGTCTGCCTTTGGGAAAATCTTCTGACTAGCATGTAGAACAAGAAAACACAAGTTACTCTTTTACAACATCACATTAAAGAGACCGATATTAAAATATTTGAACTAATTAATAGAAAAAAATAAAGGTCGTGAAATGATAACTAGTGCCAGGTAAAAAAAAATTGTAATTACACTTATTAGATGGGATTCCTGAAGAAGCTTCTTGCAAGAGTGTGGATCATGAGTCACCTAAAGCTGGGAACAGCCTCCTCATTCACACCTCTTTCAGAGCCCACTGTCAACTGTAAGACCCCCTTTGATTGCTCTAAGTCCAGAGGGTTCAGCTCACTGTGGCGCCAGTTTAATTGTCAATTCAACTGGAGATTAACACAAAATTGAAATTCTTACCTAATGCTGTTCTTCTCTGGAAAAAATGCCCCCCCCCCCTTTTTTTTTTTTTTTAACCCAAACCTACCACGCTTTCAAATGTATCATTCAAATATTTTTCCTATGCCAGCTGATTTTTTTTTTTTCTGCTAAAACCCCCAGCGACACTTTTGGCCATTCAGTTCAGGCTTTTCCGAGCCACTGCCATCAAACGGGTAATTCCTGCCTCCTCCTTTCCAGTGTCTGAACATCTCCCTTGGGTGGACTCTTCTTGCCAGCTTTATATACCTATAAAATGCTGTATTTTCCCTAAGGTGGTCATGCAAAGGTGAAGTTCTCTGTGGTTGTTACGTGCTGCTCTGTAACACAGTTCCTGAGTTAAGGGGTGGTGTGAGTGCCTGAAAGGCCAAAGGATGCTTAGGCAAAAGACTAATTTTTCCTTGTAATTTCACGCTTATACTCAATTGTCTGGTTGGTTGTTTTTTTCTTTAATCTACTATGAAGCAATTTCATACACTACTGATTTTTTTTAATGCTAATATTAATAAACAAGCTGCTAAAATTATGACTGAAACAGGCTGCCCAGGGAAGTGGTGGAGTCACCAGCCCCAGAGGGATTTAGGAAATGCAAACGTGACACTTGGGGACGCGGTTTAGTGCTGGCCTTGGCAGCGCTGGGTTAATGGTGGGACTCGATCTTGAAGGTTTTTTTCCAACCAAAAGGAGTCTATGACTTCACTGATTATTTTTTTTTAAAAAACCTACCTCGGTAAGATTAGAATTCTGATTTCTGGGTACATCAGTCTTGATTTCAGCTTGATAATTTTTTCTGCGGGCCAGAAAGGGGTTTATTTTGCTTAAGGCAAAATTACTTTTAAATATTAGTAACAGGTCAAAAATATAAAAAATATACAAAGTAAATAGAACATTGTAGCCCTTTTCACACATTTTTTCAGAAAATGCTACACTAAAATAATGACTAGTTCAGAATCTATTCCCTTCTCCTACCATGACCTATGGGATATTGCTGATCACAGAATTAGTCCACCTTAACAGTCCGCCTTAAAAGGATGAGATTATTCAGCTTGTTCAGGCTGTATCTCTGCAAAAGGAAAACACCTTAACAAAGAATGGTTTGTTGCTGACCTGCAGCTGGTTACGGCATTTCATCTGAAAGCCTATTTAAGTCCTTAATGGTAACATTTATTCCCTCTCCCTCGGAGGAGTATTTTACAAACAAAATTAATTAGCAAACGAGGACAGCCAATTTGGTGCTATAGTTTAGGCTGACAGTCACCCAAGAGGGGTGTTGGCAGTAATAATAATCATTATCCCAAAGCACGGCGAGGTCTCCTGCCTCCGATGAGAGAGAGCCCTGCTGGAGCTGGAGCTCCCACCCTGCCTGTGGAGCGTGGAGAAGTGGGAGCAGCTGGCAGGAAAGCAGGGGCTGCTGCACAGGGCTGGGGCACTAACGGTGGGAATAGCGCACGAGCGGCCTCCGACTCAGACCAGCCGCCTCTGAGCCCTGCAGGCTTCGCCAAGTCCAGCCCTGCCTCCACCAAGAGGTGACCGACGACGTGCCCGCAGTTTGTGAGGGTTTCTGTGAACGTTCCAGAGCTGATCCTTGTACCCCGAGGGGAAATACAGCCCTGCCAGTGACTCGGAGTGACTTGATTTCACAACTGCTCCGAGCTCTCTTCTTCTGCCCTGGCTGGTTCTTTCTTGTGCCGCTTCTGTCTCGATGCAGTTCAGTGGAAGCTGCAACACTGAAGTGTCAGCACTTCTGGAGTTTCCTTTAAAACAGCTACACAGACTGTGCTTAAGAAATTACTCAGGCATTTAGGAACTGCTAATCCTTCTTGTGAAGAACACAAGGCTTGCTTCTTCCAAGGAATTTCTCACTCAAGGGCCCATGGCATGGTTCAGTTTTGCCCACTAAATGCTCTCGCAGCAAGGCAAAAAAAAAAAAAAAAAAAAAAAAAGGGAAAA
>VXAY01001546.1:294601-324788 GCA_013399855.1 Oxyruncus cristatus | reverse complement strand
GGGCGGGCGGGCCGCGCGGGTCCCCGATCGCGCCGCCGGGGTCTGTCCCCGCGCCGCGGTGTCCTCCCGCTCCGCGGGGCTGTGCGGGAACGGGCGCCGCTCCCCCGGGCGCTCCCGGGGCCCGCGTTGTCCCCCGAGCCAGCCGTGTGCCGCGACTTGCATCCCTTAGCTCGTCCTGGGATTACGGCGGCAGCTTACGGCTGACACCGGGCGAGCGCTGCGCCCCGCTCGGCCTCCAAGGCTTTCCCAGAGCCGGCGGTTTTCCGTGGGAAACCGGGCAGGACAGCCAAAAGCGCCGCCTGGCCGGTGGGACGGAGGAGGAGAAGGCCCAAAGTTGAATTCCTGTAATTATGTGAATGTTGGCAGTTCACAAAAACCCCGTAAGTTCGTACCTCTCAAAAAGTGATGGTCGGCACTAAGATTCAGTGGTTACCAGGCGTGTGTTGTAGTTGGTCCTGTGCCTGAGTTCAGCTCGGAAGCAACTTCAGTTAAACCTCCTTGTCTTCCTCAAGAGTGAACAGAGGTAATCAAGGAATAGTTTGGGAAACAGCCTGGAAAAGTGGAAGTACAGGCAGCGAGGGGGACCTGGGATCACCCTGTAGCCTGGGGAGACCTGTACAGGTGTGTCTGTAGTGAGGGAAGGAGGAAACACTTCCTGACGTAGGGATTTGGCTAAATTACTTCTGCTGCTCACAGAACAATTTCTGCTGCCGAGGAACACCTGGAGCCTCATGGTACCAAAATAAAGACAATTCGGGCAAGTCTGAAAGCAGTGCCTAAACCCTTTGGAAGCCAAAGGAAGCTTTCATTTGTGATTATTGACAAAAATTGCTTTTCAGTTACCCTCAATCATTTCTACTCCTCCCCAGCTTTGCATGAGGCATGGTCATCGTGGGGCCGTACACCTTGCCCTGCTATCCCAGGAAATGAGGGAGGGAAAGCTGCTGGAGCTGGGAAGGGATAGGGAAATCCAACCTGGAAGTGTTCTCCCGGCAAGTCTGCCTAAACTTGGCCAAGCGCTGTGGTATCATGCAAAGGGTGTAGGTTTAGGTGTCCAGGGAATTGGTTGATCCCTCTCGGGAGCGATGATCTCTCCTTAGAAGGTTGAGGGGAATTTGCTGGCAGTAAGAAGATTGTGGGCCCGCTGTAAATTTCCACGTACCGTGAGGCAGGGCCGTGATGGGGCCTCCCGCTGTGCCGATCCCACTGCTGCTCTTGCACCCACGTACTTCGTCAGGGCACGATTCGTCACGTCGCCAGAACATCCAGTCCTTGGGCTGGACAGGCAAATGGGCGACGTTTTCATCAACTGGCAATAATTTGTGATTGCTCGAAAGTACAGTGTGAATTTCCGTAAATTGGTGTGTAAGGAACTAATTGTGGGACTGTAGTTACTTGGGCCGAGTCCCCGTTCTTCAGCTTGTAAATGGTCATAATGGTTTTCTGTCTGTTCATGGCTGTTTGCTTTCTCTCTCCCACGATTTCTTATGGCTGGATTAATTTCCCTTGATGTGGAACTGCAGTGGAATCGATGGGTGTGTATTTAGGGCAGGAAGGCTTTCTAGTTTTACTCAGATGTTCCAGGGTGCTCACTGAAACATCATTTGGACACAAATAAGCTTGGTAATAGTTGTGAGCACCAGCAGGTAAAGGTACAAAAGGAATGAACAGCCCTTGTGGCCTGTGACTCCCTCCCAGCACAGAACCACCTCACCAGCCCGTGACTCAACCAAACTTGACTTGAGCTCATCCCGTTTGAGGGATCCTAGCCAAGATTTTCAGTTTTACCAGGAAAACGGTGAGCTTGTCTCCCAGGATATCGGGGTCCCCCGGCTTGTCGTGATAGGGAGCTTCTTCAGATCCTTATTGCTGTTGGGCAGCCAAAGGCTGTGTGCCCAAACCCTAAAGGAACAATGACTGTGTGATTTAGGAGCCCTGACTCAATGAAATCCAAGGTCTCCGTTCCAAGCCCTCCTAATGCCACTTAGGCAGGAGGAGATGCTGACTGCAGCTCCCTGCACTTGGCACTGAACTTCATCCCAGCGTGTCCCCAGCCTGAGGACACAGCACAGCCCCGTGTCACCCTGCCTTGGGGTCCCCAGGGCGGGAAGGGACAGCAGGACAAAGGGCACAGAGAAGCCAAAGGTGAAGGCCGGGGTCTGCAAGGGGCTGGGAGGGATCCCTGGAGGGGAGGAGATGCAGGAGGCAACGGGGGCTGTCAAATGTCTTTACCCTCTTGGGTTTGGGAATGTGGTTAGTTGCCATGGGAGTAAGATTTATAGAACTTGCCCTAGCATTTGAATTTATTATTAGATATTTTAAAATATTTTGATTTTTATTTTTTTTTATTTCTCCATTAAAAATGTTGCCTCGTGACCAAAACCAAAAGCAGTGTTGGGTTTGTGGATTCTGATTAAAAAGCGAGTTTCCTTTGCTTGTTATGGAGCCTGACGTGTGCAATTGGATTTCTATCCCTGCATTTGCTGGGGAGGGTTAGGAAGTGTAAATCACACCCATCCACCCGTTCAGGCAGAATTCCCCTGTTCTTCCAGCGACTTCAAAGGATGCTCCTGGGAAGTGCCTCGGCCGACACGGGGTGGCTAATCCTGAAGGGGATTGAGGCAGCCTTATTCCTAAGCCTCTGCTTTAATTGCCAGGTTTTACATTACCTCTTCTCATTGTTGGCATGAAAAAAAGGTGCATGAACCCCCCCAAAACCCTTAGTTTTCAGCTTCCCTGACATTCTGCTCCTTCCACCCTCTCTGCCTGATAGTTCCACTCGGGAGTTCTTGATACGGGTTTATACGAATAGGATTGAAAAAGAACTTCACCACATTTCCCCTTTGGGTTTGCCTGGTTTTATGCAAATGAGCCCCTGCTCATTTTCCTGCATCACCGTGGCTAAAAGACTGACATTTAAAAAGCTCGGTTCAAGTCGTTAGTTAATCCATCCTCCGTGTAAATAGCTGGAGAGGGAGAAATTCCCTGCTTTTTGTGTCATCTGCCGCCTCGGAGCAACCCCACACAGGTTCCTGTGGTAGTTCCTCTGTTAAATCTTAATTTTTGGTGAATGTAGCTGCTCAATCCTCAACTTACAGGTCCATTAGGAAGATACATTTCCCCAATATTAAATCATGAAGCTTAATTACATTAAATTACCAGAAGGACACACTTGGCCTGAGTGTGGGGAAAAAACACATGACTGCAATAACTCACGGCCTATATTCTCATGTGATTGAACATATTAATTTAAATATATTACCTTGCAAAGGTTAATGTCTCTGTTTAAGGCATCAGTTAATTTGTGGCGCTGTGTACACTGACTAGACAATGTTTCTTCCTCCCTCCCCCCCAGTTTTTGATAATGAAGAGGAAAGCAAGTTGTCTTACACAGAAATTTATCAGGAGTACCAAGCTCTGGTGAGCATCGTTCGCTGTTTGGGGTAAACTGCTAAGAAAAACAATTTAAAATGTTAAATTAGTGCTTAGCTGAACTCCTAGTTGGGTTAGCTGTGTTACTTAGAGTTTTCTAGCATTGCCTGTTCTTTAGAAATCCTTCGAGCTCGAGTTGTCATTTGTGCTTTCGGGCTTAAACACCAGATGGGTAGAAAGGAGAGTGTGACACGCTCATATCTTACGCTGTGCTACATTTTTAATTAAAATTGATACATCCACTGCCTTCGAGACTGTATTTGTAAGCTTGGGAATGTTATTTTCTGTCAAGTTAAAATGACAAAAGAGCAGGAAGTGTGAGAACACGCACAACTTGTATTTCGTTCACCAGGGAGTCTTTTTATTAATGAAATCTTTTGAATTAAATTTCAATTGTCAGAAAGAAACGACAGGATTTTTTTGGGGAGCTTAAACACCTATGAACCAATGCATGCAGATTTCCAAAATATTATTTTTGTAATGAGGCTTGGGAATACTTGATGTTAAAAAGCATCAGGTGAATAAATACAAGCCAAATTCCATCAGAAAAACGAGTTACACTGCTGTAACTGATTTTCCTGCGGGTTTAAAAAGCCCACCAGCAGAAAAGAGTGTGCAGTGGTGGAAAGAGTTCACGTGATTCTTGGGGAGAAACCTTCCGAAGTGAGGCTGGTCCTTTCTCACAGGTGGAGAAATTACTCGAGGACTATCTCAAAGAAGTTGGAATCAACGAAGAGAAGTTCCAAGAGGCTTTTTCGTCCCCGCTCGCCAAGACTCACACCTCACAGGTATTGGCCTGCCCGAGGCAAATGGGGTAATGCTCAGCTCCGTGAGCTAGGTTTCATTCTTAGCTTTATGTTTGCACTGGTAGAGCAGGGGTGGGGAGATGAAGCCTGGAAAAGTTTTCTCGGTAAAAGTGGAATTTTCCAACAACTTACAGTCAGGAACTTACACCAGGAAAGCCAGTTTGGTCAGAACGTTACAATGACATCGTCACAATATTCTTGTAGACGTGTTGATCTAAAGGCAGAAACTCCCCCTCCCCAATTCTTTTCCCGACTGTTCCTGTGTGTCTGCAAAACCAGACAGGTAGGAGAATGAAACATTAAACTCTTAAAACCATCACGCTCCTCCGAATGTAGGTCCCGGTGTAGCTGCAGGCAGACCGAGCTGGCTGTGGTTCCTGCGGGGGCTGATTTTGGTGTATTTTCCTCCCCACAGGCCATTCTGCAGACGGTGCTGGCAGCAGAAGATTTTAGGCTATTTAAAAAAATGATGGTGCAGAAAAATATTGAAATGCAGTTGCAAGCCATTCGGATCATTGAGGAAAGGAACGGTAAGAAGCGGGGAATGGGAGGGTCCCTTCAGGGTTCTTGAGTTCTTTTGGGGACTGTTTAACCCGCTCAAAAGGACTGTGGAGTTCTGGTTCTGTCCCAGCTCAGGTCACTGGAAGACACGCAGCTGATGTTACTGGGACTGGGATTTCAGCGCTCGGTCCTTGGCTCACATTCCCAGTGCCAGCTGCCTGTGTTCGGAATCTTAACACATTTTTCACTTCTGTTCATCTAAACTTCTCTGTGAGACTTGACCAAGTTGTTTGTCACAGAATCTTGGTGACAATTGTGAGTGTTAAAGCAATTGGGTCAGTTCCTCAGACGTGCCCATGCTGACAGCTGGAATTCTGCTGAACCCTCTGCTGGGCTCGCCCTGCAACTCACACCGAAAAACCCACGGGGCAGCCAGGAGCTAAAGCCTCCACCCTGCTCATACACACCTGAGACAGAAATAGAGAAGAGAATCCACAGCCCACTTGGCTGGTGCTTCTGGAAGGACTTCCACCTCCCCGCCCCTTTCCTCCGTGTCCGTAGCTTCCCCCTTCAGGTTTGTCTCCTGTTGGTCAGGACCCATTTTCAAAGGTCACCTCTCACGTAGGAGCTGAATTTGGGGGTGGGTCAGTTGGGCACGGCTGAACTGCTCCTCCAGGAGACGCCGCAGAGTGACCAGCACAGGGCTTGGCTCAACCTGGGGTGTCCAAACTGCCAGAGCCACAAACCTTTGCCCTTTTGCTACCAGTCCTCCAGGATCACCCAGGAGCTTCTTGGAATCGGTTACAGAGAGGAGGAATTGGATGGCTTTGGGTTTGTGGATGTGGTTTTCTTGTGTTGCTTTTTTTTTTTTCAGATTTTTTCCCCTTCTCTCTGCCAACTGAAGCACAAAATCACTTTCTTTGTAGTGAGACGTATTTTTTTCCCCTATTTTTTTCCAGGTGCGTTGCCTGACTGTCTGACAGAGGGTTCTGATGTGTTCAGTGAGATTGAGCAAGAAGAAATGAAAATACTCAAGGAGGTTCTCAGGTGAGAAATAAATCACTCCTGCTTTGGATGATTTATTAAAATCAGAAAAAAAGGTCTCTTCCAGCCTTTCCCAGGAAACCGCCTTCATCTTACAGGTGACAGGAATGTTCTTGTCAAAATCCTGCTGAACAAATTATATCATCAAAACCCCCCCACTGCCCCTTCATAGGTTTATAAACAAATCCAGGTTGTATTGGATGGGGCTGTTTCCCCTCTGCATTCTGGAAATACTTTAAATCAGCCAATGAATTAAGGGACAGATAAGCCCTGGGAATTCCTACACAGTTGTTTTGGCACAGGGAAAGAGGACGGTGGGGTTTGTGTGCTTATCCCTGTTACTAATTTCTATTAAGGGTGAAGTCATGGAAGTATTTTGGATACTACTAAATATCCGTATCCAGATAGTCCTCAAATATTTAAGCAGTGCTAAACATACCTAAAAATCCCTAATCCTAAAGGAGTTTTGAGTGTTTACTTGTGCTCTGCGTTACAGAAAGTCTAAGGAAGAATATGACCTAGAGCAGGAAAGAAAGAGGACTGAAGAGGTGAGTCCCTTACCTGTGCACTGAGCTGGGATTAGGAGCTACCCCGACATTCCTGTCCTGGCTGTGACTGGATCACTCCCAGTGGGCCACCAAGACGTGTATCCCATGGCAACCACGCTCCCCCCTCAGCACCCGAATCCGAAAATCCCGTGTCAACCTTTCAGGCCCAGAGAACGTGGGAATTACTGACAATGTCAAGATCAAAGAGACTTCAAAGCACGAGCTGCCTGGGGATGACAGCATTCCTAATCCTGCAGGAATTACCTTCAGGATCACCTCAGAGACAGGGCAGTTTTCATGGAGCGCTCACAGTGCTGCCAGAACTAATCACCAGCACCCAGAAATCCCCTCCGAGAGCCCAGCCCTTGGTGTCCTTCAGAGCAAACCCTGCGGAAAGGAAACCGTAGAAATGGGGATTGGCCCGAGGGGGGAGTCACGGCAACCACCCCTGCCCTGGGAAAGATCTCCAGGGAGATCAGTGTTCTTCAGGAAGGAGCCAGGCTGCAGAGGGCCCAGACAGATTCCCCCGGGCAGAGAAGGGGACAGTGTTCAGTGAGGCAGTTGTTGTTTGCAGGATGTTTTAGTACAAGATAATTTCATATGTTAGTGAGCACTGAGGGTTCTGGTGTGGATTAGATGGTCGATGAACAGTGGAGACGTTTTCTGGGCAAATCCCAGCTGGTTTAACTAGTCCAAGAGGTGGATTGGGGTGTGTGTAATGTAAAGGACACAGTTTTACCTGGAAGTTCTTCTGGGAGCTTTCTTAGTGTGAGCAGTTGGATGCCTGCAGCGCAGCGCCAGGGGCTGTAACACTTGGCGTTATTTCCTCGATTTCTGATTTCAGGCACAAGCTAAACTCAGAGCACCAGGTGCCACCCACGGTTCTGCAGGGAATTCGAGAGGAGCTGTAAAAGTGAAGGAATCCACTGAGGGAGCTGAAGAAACTCCAAGATGTCCCTCAGGTAATTCTGGGGGGCGGGGTGTGTGCAATGCTGAGTGCGCAGTATGAGCTGGGTTTTAGATTATACAGGAGTCCACTCGTATCAGGATTTTAAGGCTGTGAGTAAAACATCCCAGCTCTAAACAGGGTGTTTGCACAAGGAATTCCTGCAGGAATCCCTAGCAGCCTGGGTCCTTTAAGTATTCCATGATGTTCCAAGTCTTCTCCAAGTGGAGCCCAACAGCAGATTTTATCTTTTAACTGACTGTGCTTGTGCCACCATAAGAACAGCGAGTTCCCTGGGAGCAACTCTGAATCATCGACTCAAAAGGCTCTGCCCTTTATACTTTAAATTTATAGATTAAATTTACAATTGCACACCAGTTCTTGACAGCAAATCTCTCTGAAGGAACCAACCTTCAGCTGCTCAGAGCCATTCACAGCCCACCAAACTGAATCCTTTTTCTTTGGTTACTCATTGCCTTTTAGTTCCTCATTTTAACCTTTTCAGTGTTACATTTTCGGGTTTGGGTGGGATTGGGACACTTTCCGACTTACAGTTGTTATGGACAGACTCAAACTGAGTGAAGAGAGTAAAGCTGCTCTTTCCCCAGCTGTGTTCTTGCATGTGTCTGAACACTTTGAGGCAGACAGGACAGCACAGGCACAAGGCCCTTCGTTAATGATGAACGAATAGCAGGAGCAGCACCTCACCTTACCTGGGAGGAGTTCTGGGCAAGAGGAGGCTCAGGAAAGTTCTGGAACACACCCTGCTCCCCCGTCTGGTGGCTGGAGAGGCTTTGGCTCCCACCTCAGGATAAAAGGGGAGAAATGTGCCCTTTTTAGGTTTTCCATTTCATGAGAAGACACATCTGGACAGTGGAAGAAACGCTGATTTGTTATTTTTATCTCATTTCTCTTCTTTCTAATTTCTCTGTAAAATTCCATAGAGGGATCTCCTAAATCTCTGAAGGGAGACCCGAAACCAGCCTGCCCAGTACAGAAAGGACCTGAAAACTCACCTCAGCCCTCTTGTGCCAAGGGGAAGGAAGACACTGCGAAGAGGCCTGCTGGGAAACGTTCCGAGAGCACAGCACAAAAAGCTGGGCTCAGAGGGCCTGTAAGTCTGAAACAAACCAGTGAGAACAAACCCCAGACGTGGAACTACAGGGCAAAGAGAGGATTACATGGGGAATACACACTGAACACAGTATTATTTCTGTCCCTGTAATCAGGTTCCTTTGGGCTACTTTAATTTTTTTTAAAAACCAGCGTGCAAACACTTTTGATGATATTCCCAGTTTAATTAGCAGAGTTCAGCTCATGATTCTGCTCTCAGAGTAGGGTTCAGCCTCAGTGCTGTGATAATTTCTTCGGACACAGCTCTGGCTTGAACACTCAACTTGGATTTGTTCTCGGCTGATAATTTTGGAGGCAAATGGGGTGTAAATGCTTTTCTTGCACGGGACACTGATACCAAAATTTAATTTCAACATGTGTTTGAAATTTCCCCCTCCTCCCCCCAGAGTTTATCAGAAACTGAACAACAGGAGCTGAAGCAACGTGAGGAATATCTGAAGAAAAAACGAGACCTGCTGCTGGCCACGAAGAAAGAGTCAAAACCCAGTGCACCAACACCCCCAAACGCTGACCAGAAAGAGGAGGACACACCCCAACAGGTGAGGCACTCCCACACCTCAGTCCAAAACCCACAGGTGGTTCCAGGGCAGGCTTTGCTGCTGCTGAACAGTGGGGCAGGGTCAAAAACAACAGGTGGGGGGAGGAGAGAGGAAATACTTCCAGTATTTTTACTGGTTTTGCGGAAGCTTTTGGCTGGGAGTTTCAGTGATAGGTTGGCATTGGTTTGCTTCACGATCACCAAACCTTCGTGGTTCAGTTTATAAGTGGGTAAAATGCCTGTTTGCTCTTAGTCTGGGTCCCGTTTGGGCTCCCCTAAACCTCGGGGATGTTTTCTTTTTGCTGATGAAGTGGGAAAGGCAGGTCAGGAGCCCCATTCCCCCTCTGGCCCGTGTGCCCTGCCAGGGAAGCTGCTCATGGCCTGTTGTTTTGCCTTTGTTTAGGAGGTGTCAGAAGAGAAGCAGAGGTTGCTCCAGAAGAGGAAGATGCTGGCAGAGAAACTAAAAGAAGAGGTTATTAATAAGCGATAGTTTAAAGAGCTCCTTGCAGGCCCCAGGAACAGAAGGATGTTTTTAGGACGAATTGCATCATCAGTGAGCGAAGGGGTTTGGTTTCCAATCTTACCCTTAGCTTTATAGACCTCTCAGAGAAGCAGCTCAGTCCTTGGTCGATCAATCCTGCAGTGACACTGAAGCCCACCACGAGCACTCCTCTCCAGAGCGCCGGGAGCTCCCTGGCTGTCCCGAGGGAGGCCGTGGGACAGCCTGCAGAGCCCAGCCCGGCCCCTGCCCAGCCTGTAGAACAGAAGCAGAGATGGAGAGCAGGTGAAGTCGTTTCTGTGGCAACAGGTCAGAGCTAGACACGGTAACTTTGGCATTTTGAACAGTACAGAACTTGGTCCTTTTATTAGCCCGTTCTAAAATCATACTTTTGCAGCTGTGCAATGTAATAAAGTCCAATTCCCCAAGGAAGTGCAACCTTGGCCACCTCCTTTTTAAGAAAGGCAATGCAGCATAGGCATGTAAGAATTAACTCCAGATTACAGCCTCTTGCAGACTTCTGGGGCACCTCACCAGCCCCAAGTTTGCTACAAACACAACTTCAGGTAAAAGGAATTGCTTCAGTTGCAAAGCCAGGGCTGTCCCCAGCAACTCCCTTCCAGAGTGGTAGAAATCTTTTAAATCCTTTACTGGTTTGGCCTTGAGAGACTGAAGTGGGGAAAAGAGGCCCCCCTTTGCCCAGGGCATCACATCCCTGACTGCCCCAGCAACCCACAGGAAAAGAGACAAACCCACCTGGTCAAGTTCCACGTCATTTTTATTAAAATAGCATTTATAACTGGTACAGTTGGCAGGTGCTCTGTTCTTTTCCAAAAAGGGGGGCAGGGGAGCACACGAGGCTGGGGGAACCAGCACTGAGGGGTGACAGCCCCAGGCAAAGCCGTCACAGAGTGCTGGGTGGCACCTGGGATTGTAGGGTGGCCGTAATGGGACAGCTCCTGCCACTTGGCTCCTGGAAAAACTCGGGACATTCTTGGTGTCGCTGTAAAAAAGTCTCCTGTGGGTCTGTTTGTGAAGCTCCCGCCGGGGCTTCAGCGAGGCCTGGGGGGTGAGAGCAGGGTCAGGACTGAGCTTCCCTGGAGCCTGGGCCGGGGCGGCTGTTCCGGGGATGGGGACACGCAGCTCACTCCAGGGCTGCAGTAGGTGAAGGCACATCCAGTGCAGCTGCTGCTCCGGGGCCTGGGCGTTGCTGAGGAAGTTCCTCTTCCAGCGGGAAGCGAAGCCGGAGGCAGGTGGTGACGGGGACGCTGCAGCTCCACTTGCCCAGCAAACGCTTCCTCAGAGCCGGAGCTGTTCCATCCCGCAGGTGGAAACGGGGAGTCCCAGGTGGGGGGCTGGAGCCCTCAGGGGCAGCACCACTGTCCCCACGTCCATCCAGCGCTCGTGCTTCAGGAGCAGCTCCCGCCTTCCCGCCGGGATCCCAGCTCGTGCTGCCAGAGTTACTTTTGGAACTGCAGGGACAACTCATCGTAAACAAGGCCCTAAAACGGCCACAGTTAACTCACCACATGCAACAAACCAAACCAAAGCGGTAATTATGGAATTACAGGGTCACATTTTAATTCCTGAATTTTACAGTTCAGCATTAATATCACCACATGTATACAAATGGTGTAAAACAAGTACAGTGGTATCTTTAATACAAAATAAACTTCTGTTTTATGGAAAAAAAACTATACTTCATATCTACACAGACAGCCCATCTTTTTCCAAACAAGAGCTAAAATTAAAACTAACTACAAAAAAAAAAAAAAAATCTCCAAAACAGAGAAACTGCTTCAGTTTAAACTATTCCAGGAGAAATGGACCCATAACACGTATTACAAGAGTGACCTATGTGGTGGATTGCAGCTGGTTCCATCCTTTAACACTTGGGAAATTCCCTCTCGCTCTGTCATGATCTCGGATCACAATGGGCAAACTGACATTAAAATATTTACAGTTCACGTGCTGCTCTGGAAAATAAAACCTGGACTGTTTGCCTCCCCCAACTGCCCTCTTCCTGTCACCCACGTGGAATGTGCTTTTGTTTGTTAAAAAAGCAGCTTTTGTCCCACCCAGGCTCAGGTGCTGCTTGTTGATCCTGCCCCAGATCCCGGTGTTCTCTTGGCAATGGTTCCAGCTTGGTCCAAACCCACCTGGCTGTTGACCTGCTGCCCTAATTCCTCCCGAGAGAAGCCTGTGAGTGTTCCTCGTTCCCACCTCAATCCTGCCCTGCGAACTCACAAGCAGAAGGGCTCCAGCTGAGGCAGCTCTTGGAGCGACAGGGAGCGCGGCTGGAACTCGGGATCTCGCCCGCCTTGAAGCCGACAGTTCTGGGCTGTGCCAGGTACAGCACCAAGCAGCTCCTGCAGACACTGTGGAAGCTTCTGCTCCTTGGCATTGATATTACTGATATTATCTAATCCAAAAAAAACAAGCCAAGCCTTCCATTTTGGATCCAGCTTTGTTCTCTCCTCTGGGGAAATACAGATCAAACCTCCCCTGAACTGTTTTACCAACTCCACATGCACTGTAACTGCAGCCTCCCTCCCTCCAACCATGAGAAATGTGATTTAGTTGGTAAGAAATGGTCCCAAAACATGGATTGTTCTTATGCAAACAGAGTTAGTTTTCCCTTAAAATTGTTTTTAAAAGAGGCATTGCTAAAAGAACACAACTGACAGCACCATTACAAAATTAAGATTACTGGGTTCAAAATTTAAGCTCGACTTTTATTTTTTTTTCCTAGTTCTGTTAAACACTGGGGAAACCCTGCAATATGTTTTAAAAAAAGTATTACCATCCCCGTCCCTCCCCCTGCCCTCCCGACACCTGAGACTTTCCTTGCTGAGAAGCCATCATCCAGGTTCTGAGAATACTAACCCACTTTTTTTTTTTTTTCATTTTTCATTTTTTTGACAGCCTGAATGGCAGACTCCTTACTTTCTAGAAAGACATTAAGTTCCTTGGAAGCTTTGTGTTTACAGAACTAACCCTTTCTAGCTGATACACCGAGTTTCTTTTGCTACTCCTTGTATTATCTTATTTACTCATGGGAGAAAGCTTTCTGAATCGGACTCTTTTTAGCTCTTGAAACAGTTGCAGCATTTGAAACCCCGCAGGAAAAGTTCTTATTCCAAAGTTTTGGTTTCTTTTATGAACCCAGACGAGGTCTTTTCCTTGGAGACGTCTCCTCCTCTTCATCATCGTCTTCATCATCAGGATAATCCACTAGGCCAACCAGACTTCCCTGCCAAGTAGAGAAAGGGGAAAAGGAAATTCTCACCTTAAAAAAAACACCAAGGAATGTGCAGTTTTAGGACAAGCCCCAGCCCATCTGTCAGGACACCCCAGGCTGCAGCAGAGGCTTTTCTGGTGATGCCTTCGGCATTCCAAGACCCATTTGTCTGGAGAGTGGTCCTGAAGCTGCAAAAAGCACTGGAGCCCCCTCGCTCCTCTGGGTCTGGCCTCACGGTTGTTTACAAGCTCCCAGCTGGCTGGGCACAAACCCACTGTGCTCCCTGAGATGCCTCTGGCTGCTCAGCCTTGGGGTGGGCAGTCAAATTCCTGCCCCACTTTTCCACAGCTGCTCAGGGGCTGGAGATGCCAACAGAGCAGGGCTGTGCCAGGCACCACAGAGGGGTCATCACTGCCTTTGTCTGCTCAAAACCACCCCGGAACTGCCCGGTGGGGCTGCACTAACAGTTCCCAAAACCCCAATCTCCCCTGTCCGTCACACGGAGCAGCAACCGGGCTGGGAACAAGCTGAGGAGAGGCAGCAGTGAAACCGCGAGGAAAACGCGGGATGAGATGTGGCACCAGAGACCAAGGGGCTCCAGCCCCACCCAGCCCTTCCTTAAACCTTCCCCCCCAGTCGGGGTTTCTCTGGGTGGCTGGGGGTGACTCTGAGCCCCCCTGTGCCAGCCCAGCCCTCCCGTGCCACTGTCCCACCTTGGGGGCCGTCACCGCCGGGGCCAGGGCCGTGCTCTTGGAGGAGGAGCCGTTGGAGCTCGCCGGGGACGTCTGAGCTGCCACCGATTTACTGTTGGCACCGTTGGCACCGTTGGCTGCGCTGGCTGAGTGGGAAAAAGTGAATTTGAATCCCCCAGCTGAAGTCCTTTTTGGAAGATTCTCTTTGTCTTCGCTCTCCTTAGCTGAGGGACAAACATTGCCACACTTAGGAACAGCTGCACACAGGACACCATCTGCATCACAGCACGAGCGCGGGGCAAAAGCCAACGGGTTTTGGTTGTCCTTTATCTCCAAACAGTTCCCCATCCGGCCTCACCCAGGGCCCTCAGCAGCAAACTGAGCAGGGCCCACACGCTGAGGGCAAGGGGACGTGGCTCCCTCAGAGCACACGGGCACAGCCTTGCCTTGGAGTGCCATTTACACTAACGGCATGCCCAGAGCAGTTTAACTCGCCATTTTAATCCTAAACTGGCTTGCAAAGACACGCTCAGACCTCCTGACTGACTCGCCAAGAACACCCTTAGTGCTGCTCGTGGTACAGAGCACAATCCATGGATCTGCCACGGAGCCCCTGCAGTGCCAAGAAGCTCAAGCAGAGTAAATACCTTTTTTAGTCTCCATAAATTTTTCATAGCTATCTGGGAAATCGTCCTCCTGCTTTGACTTCTCAACTGGAGGGACAACAGCTTCCCCTTCTTCCTCCTCATCTTCATTGAACCACATCTCCTCATCCTCCTCCAAGGCTCGGGCGTCCCTGCGGAACCTGTTGCTGCGCAGGATGGAGGGGACGCTGCAAGAGACACAGCACAGGGACTGCAGCTCTGCTGCTGAGGCAGAGACCCAGGAGCAGCAGTGGCTTCCAGACTTTTCGGGGGATTGTGGCCCTCCATCCCCAGCTCTACCCCCACCCCCTGACACTGAGGCAAACCGAGCGCCAGCTGCCCGTGACAGACGCAGAGCACACAAACCGGGGCCCACCTGTTCAGCTTCTGGGTTTGTCGGTCTTTTTCTTGCTCGTACTTCGTCTTCAGTCCCTTGAATGTCTGAACATATTCAATAGATTCAAGTGCATTATAGAAGTTTTCAACTATATGTGCAATAAGGGACTTAATGTCTTCCTGCAGGAGAACAAGACAGGGTTTCAGTCTCGCATGGTCACGGGCAGCAGCTCAAAGGTTTTGAGTTTAGTTTGGAAAGTAACCGATTCCTTGCCCAGAACCAAAACATTATTGTACAAACGTGAAGTATTCAGATTTATCTTTAATGAAAGAGCTGAGATCTAGAAATAATTACTGGATTTCCCACAGACACAGACAATACTCAGCAGTGTCCCAGTGCAACTTGTGACGCTCCCATGAACCAGGATGGTTTATCTGGGATAGCTGTGCCCTGCTCTCCCCACAGCTTCCAGCTCTCCCAGTACTCTGTAACTACAGCAGCTCCCACAGGACAAGGTACCTCTTGGTCAGCGCCCCTCTAACAAGTCTGTCACCGCATCAAATCCTAACCTTCCACATTTTCTTCTTGCTGGAAAAGACAGCAACTACAATATCCTGTGAGTAAGAACTGCCCTCCCCTTTCACAGAGCACAGAGATTCCCTGAAAAGCCTCCCACACATGGAGGCTCTCCCAGCCAGTGGCTCAGGAGCTGCTCCAGGTCCTTGTTTCCCAAGGAGCTGGGTGCTCCTGCCTGTCCTGTCTGTCCTGCCCACACACACAGTGTTCCCACAAACACTGACTCAGAGCTGCCACTGGCCAGGGAAACACTTGGGTAGGATTTAAAGGACAATGATCCTTCCAGTTTGCAGCTGAACTCGTCTCATTGAGAGCCGCTAACAGCCAGATTTAGTCACACACAACACCTTCCACTTCAGCCCCCAGGGCCAGGTTTGGCCCAGAAACAACGCACGCAAGCCCCGAGAGGGACTGAGCCCCAGGACAGTTGGACACCAGCGGGGCCGACATCCCCTGTGGTGGCACAGTCACGGACAGCGGGCAGGTTACGGGGTCACGGGCCTGCAGGTTTATCTACAGGTGGGATTCAGGCAGAAGGGGAGGACTGCCGTGCCCCAGGTGTGCCAGCTGCAGCAGGACTCACCACTCGGATGAACTCGAAGAGCTCGATGACGGCAGAGTTGAGCAGGTTGTAGCGAGTGCCGTTGTCCAGCAGCGCGTTTATAACGGGCTCAAACAGGTTCCCCTTGGTGATGTAGCGGTTGTAGAACTCATCCTTCAGCCCAATTATCCTCCTCATAAAGCGGAGAGCACCTGCAGGAGCACAGCAATTGCAGGGTTTAACAACCCCGTGCCAGGGCTCCCGCAGCACCACCCGGCGTCACCGCGAGGGAGGTGCCCCCCAAACCAAGAGCACCGAGAAGCACCTTGGGGAAGTGTGGGAGCAGCAGCTGCTGACAGGGCACCTTCCTTTTTCCTTCTCTCACTTTCCTGGGTGTTTGAAAGTCATCAGGGACCACTGATCTCTGTCTAAAGTCCAGCAGCAACTACTCGACAGCAGTCAGCAGTAAATAGGGAATTACCACGAATTTTAAGTGCCCGCTGGCACTGGAACAACCTCCCCAAGTGCACACAGAGCTTGAAGAAGGAAATCAACGGCTCCATACTCACACAAGGCCAGAAAGGTGTGTTTGGAATTCATCAAGACCAGGACTCTTCTCAGCAGATCTTTGTTCATAATGTAGTTCTTGATGTGATATGTGTGATGCTCCACACAAAAAGTAAGCAGCTCCAGAATTAAGGCAAGTAGTTGTGCCGTTTGATAATTATCTGCGAGAGAACGAACCGCTTAAATTATACCACGATAAATCACGCACCAAATCCTCACCAAGCTCAGCTGCTGTTGCCATTCCTGACACATTTTCAATGGGTTTTGGTTTTACTGCCTTGCTTCCAGTTGTCTCAAGCGAAGCAAAGCACCCACATCTCTTTCGATAAAACACATTCCAAGAAATAAACCCAACTTTCTCTTTCAGTAAAATACCACACACGGCAAACAGGGTAACTTCCAAAACTCAAAGCCAATTCAAACTTACCAGGACAAATTGTATTACTCTTTGTGGATCCGACTACTGCATCTGATCAAGAGAAAACAGAAACAAACATCAGAAAGAGGTTTCCAAAGCGCTGTCGGCATTTCAAAGATGGGGATAAACAATCAGTTCTACAGAGGGCCAGACTTTTCACCAGATCAAAAGTTCCTGTAAGCTAGACAGAAATCAATGTGCCACAAGGATGCAGCCAGGGGAGATTTAATTTACATTAAATAATATTTAAATTTTCATTACAAAGTCTCCAAACCCAAGGAGGTGAAAATATGTAACCTAATACTTAGAATATTATCCCTACACAGGATAAAGTGCCTAGTCTAAATCTTCCAAATAATACACTCAGTACTACAACAGATGTTTCTCCAGGTTTATTTTTGTATAAAATGCCAAAACATTTACTTTTTTGACTTAATATTCAATATGAGAAGATGGGTAAGATGAAACAGATGTTTTTACCAAATACATATTGGTTTGATTTAATCTCTTGAAAGAGTGTCCATGAAGTCCAAGTCAAGAGGCTTCATGAATTCAGCATCAAGAGATGTTAACTTTCTGTTCGTAAAGCATCAGAGGCAAACTAATGGGTGTTCTTTGCGTGCAGCAAAGATTCCCAATCCTTTTGCTTGGTACCAGGAATAGTTCAAGAAGAAACCAGATGAGGGAGTTGCAAGCTGCCCTGCTCTGAGCCACAAAACCACGGGGGGCTGTCCCAGCGGTTCGGCAAACTTTGACACAAAAGCCCCTGTGGCCTACACGCGCTTCCCGCGCTACAGCAAACATCTGAAGAGCTGCACTGGCCAAATCACAACGGTGTCAACCATCGTGTATCAGCACGACTCGCACCGGGGAAGTCCGTATCTCACAGAGCCACCACGAAGCTACGTCAGCAGAGCTGCCAGACTGCTGCCCACAGAGCCCTGGGGAGCTGCAGCTTCCCGGGAGTGCATTCCCAGCCGGGACCAGTCACTCCCAAACACCACAGGCCTTCAAAGGGGAGAGAGAAACCCAGGAGCCCAGTACCTTTGTCCCCTTTGTCCTGGGCCGTGTTGGCCAGCAGCGGCGCCGTCAGCACGTGCATGCAATGGTTGTAGAAGAAATTGAGAAACTCGCTTTTCTCTGTTTTCTGAAACACAAATCACCTCGTTAAACACTGGCACGGGGACAAAAGCTTTGAGACAAGAAGGAACAGCAACAAGAGAAACGGCCCACAAAGAATTGCACTGACTCCTCCAGGTCTGCCGGGATATCACCAGTCGGGCCTGCTCAAGGAAGGTTGTGCTTTTCACTTTGGGACATCTAACCAAGGTAACTGTCACCAAAAAAGCCCCACCGTGCAAAGAGATGCTGAAAATACATCAGTAACTCGGAATGCTTGACAAAATTTGTTTAATGAACACCGGTACAATGCCCCAAAAACATATGTTTAATTATCAAAAGCTAAGGGAAACTGCGGGTTGTTGTTCAGCTTGTTAAAATCCACTGTCAGCCCAAAGACAGAGAATACAGGTTTTTAACTCTGCCTGCGTTTGCTCACATTGGCTGTGGCCAGCATGTTCTCCGGGTCGATGAGGGTCCTCAGCAGCCCCATGAGCTGCACAGCTCCCCCCAGCTCCGGGTCCGTGTCACAGATCATCTGCTCGATGACCACGTTGATGAGGAGGATGTCCTGCACAGAAACCCCAGACAAACCATCACACACACATCCAGGAGTGCACAGTAACCCCCTCATTTCCCTCGGTTTTTAGAAGACAAGTTCAAGGGAAGCTGAGGACTGGAGATACATTTGGATACAGAGATTCTGTCGAGCACAACCCTCCACACCCACAGTCCTTATTAGTCACACTGCCCATCTGAGAACTGTGAACTCAGGGAACACCAACACGCTCGGAAATGTTTGTATTTTAAATCTACTTTGTCCTTCGTTTCCAGTATCTACATTTTGGGGTTAAACCTCTCCAGAATCTGGGACACACTCTTGTTTTGCTGGTCTGGTTTTTCCCCTGTTTGCTCTAAAACTGGTGTATTCAAACTCTGAACCACTTTCACTTACATCATCACTCTGCTGGGCCTCTTGCATTACAAATTCTCGGACCATGGATGGGCTAAATTCTACCAGATAAGAAAATATATCTGTAGCAGCAGATCTAACTTGCAGATCATCCATTCCCTAATTAAACAAACAAATAAAAAAAAGACAAACCCAAGAAGTTAATTAGTTAGGACAAATTAAGACTGGTGTTTATTATCAAGGGAAGGTGCAAGGAAGAGGGATTGGAAAGTTTTGAGAATGTTTCACTGCAAAAGTTTCTGTGAGAAACACAGTAAGAGGGTTACAGAAAAACAACGATAAACCAGCAAACTGAACTGCAATGGTAAGGCAGCAACAGCTGCTGCAACCAAAGGAGTGAAAAAAAAAATTATGTTTTCCCATTGCTGATCAGGAGAGATTAATCTGCTAATGACAGGATTACGTGATCTTTCGGGCAGGAACCAGCTCACAGTTCAAGATTATCTAAAAATACTTCTTTGGCCCTGCCCCAACAACAACCACAACAACAACAATTGAGCTGCCTCAGGAAAAAAGAGCCTCTTTCAATCTTCACAGGCCCCTGTCACAAGGACTGCCCTGATCAGACTTCTCTGCCACGCAGAGTAAAAATGGCCAGAGCGCCCAGGTCAGAGCTGGGGGCAGCCTTTGGATTCTGAATGTCCCCATCACCTTCCGCCCTCAGCACAGCAGAGCTGGCCCAGCAGACTGACACAGGGGTGGCTCAGCACATCCCAAGGCTGCTTCGAACGGCCGTGGCCTTCTCTGTTTGACTGAAAGCAGCCCCCGGTGTTCACTTACCATGACAATTTCGAGAGCGGGAAGAATTCCCAACTTGGCCAAAGTTTTGAAAAACGCATCTCTGTTCTGAGGTTGTAACGTCTGAGAGAAGGCGCAGAACTCCTTGAAAAAGTTCACCTGTTCACAGGGAAAACGTAATTACAGGTGTAGTTGAGTCTGAAAACCCTCAGGAAGGAGGAGACAGTTCCAATTAGTGGCAGTCTGCACGCTGGGTGATTCTCCAGGAACCCCTCAGTGCCTGAACCAGCAGAGCAGTTCCACGGTTTCTGTTTCGCGGCTGCAATTTAAGGCCCGAGGAACCCCCCGAGCTCGGACTCACCAGTTCACACCGTTTGTCATCATCTGTAGCTTCATCTGTTAATTGTGCAAAAACTTCAGACAGAAACTTCTCGTCTTCCTGTGGAACACACAAAAGGAACATAGCTTAGAGAGCCTCTGAAAAAGGGCAAAGCTTCCACCTTTGCAGGATCCCCCAGCGCAGCAGGGCCAGCACACATCCAGCAGGATCATTCCCAGGGGGTTCTGGGCTATTACTGGTTTTTCATATTCACACCCTCCACTACCAAGAGAGATTTAATACAGACAGGACAACACCTCACTTCTTGTAAAGCATTTCAGTCACCCCATTGCTTAGGGCTCAAGAGGTACCAGAAAACCAGGGTGACACCACCACCTCTCCAGTGTTTGGGCACTTCCTGCCCTCTCTGTCCTCTGATTTCTCTGCACTCCTTCACGTGGAGAATCGTGTTGGCATCCTCTCAAATCAAATGTTTGTTACCTTTCCAAGGCAATATAAATGTGAAAGCAAACAGGAGCACACTACAACATTACAAAATTATGCACTGATCCAACTCCATGAACTTCTGCATTGCACAAACAGGAACAGAGCAGCAGCGCTGTAACATAATATAAAACATAATATATGCATCAACTAGACACTGCAGCACACAGAGGGTGCTTACCTCTCTCTTTGGCCTTGTGCTGCCACTGAAATCTGTGCTTTATTACGCTGACTTAACACACAGTTGTTACGGTCACAGCAGCGCAGCCAACGGCTCCCAATTTTTAAGATGTGTGCAAAGAAGTGCTTTACAAACACACGATGCCTGGACCCAACATCACAGAGCGTGCAACATACACAGACTTGGTGGTTTATTTTAAGCTTTGCTGGCTTGAACAGCTTCATTAAGCCTGTCAAAAACCAAACCCGTACCACACCAACAGCAGGTATGCCAGAAAATCCCCATCGCACACCACCTGAGCACTGAGAGATCTCTTGCTTTCCCAAGGCTGCTCCAGATGTCCTAAAGCCCAGGCTGGCTCGGGGTTTGCCTCCCTCCATCCGCAGCAGCACTGGGACCCAGTGCTCCGTGGCACGTAGGAAGGAGCTTTACTGTGGCCAACACAATCTGCTCCTCCCATGAGCTGCCCTCGCCCAGGGAGCTTTGCCAGGGGATTTGGGGTAACAGGACTCCAACGCGCTCACCAAACCCAAAGGAGCTTTAGAGCTCTTGTGCCAGTACAAGGAGCTGATTGACACCAGAGGGCTGGGACAGCAGCCCTGAGCCTGAGCTCCACACCACCAGGGAACGCCCCTCGAGAACAGCCCTTCCGTGTGTGCTTTTCTTCTCACTTGTAACTCCCGAGGATCATTATTTGTAAATCATCACCCGTGTCTCAGTTACAAGCTTCAGAACAAGCAGGCAAACCTATGTGCCACATATTCCGATGGCAAAGAGCAGGGACAGAGTCAGCCAAGAACTGTCAGAGGATTTCAGAACCTCCTGCAAAGAGCACTAGAGGGAACAGCAAACCACAGCACAATTAAATATCCAGCACCGTAAAGCCTCAATGAAAAATAAATTCACAGACTTAAAAAAATCTCTAAATGGAAAGGAGCGTGGCCTCAGGAGAACAATGCTGAATTTATTTTTGGTTTTGGAGAGCATATGCAAAAGAATTTAAAGGGAAATCTGTATTTAACACAAAGTCGTTAATTTTGCAAGGGGGATTTAAGTTTTGGGTTCTTTCTGCTATTCAGCCACGAAGAAGAAAGAGGCCAAAAAGCTTACTCATGCAATTCTGTGCAATTATTCAGTTTGGATTTTTTTTTTCCAGTCCTCTGCTGAACTCTTTACCATCTTCCACCCATATTTGCACTCATTACCATATTCCATATGGATGTTATTTCTCCAGAGCCCCTCTCTTCCCAGAGTTTTGACTCTTCTCAATTCTCCCTGTTCCACAGAGGCTCTGCACACCCAACCGAGGAAGTTTGTGATCTACTCCACACAAATGTACCGGTTTTGGACGTGGATCCAAACCAGAATAAAGCCACTTTGGTTCCCTTTAGTTTGCACAACACAAGGTGAACTGAAAACACCCAAATGCCACGAAGTTCACACACAGCTCTTCACTGAGGCTCCCTCCACGGTCCAGCTGCATTGGCACACCCATGCAGGCCAGTTTTTGACAGTGACATCTTGGTTATTTATTACTTATTACTTCTGTATATCAGTATGAAAAAAACCCAGGAACTAATTCCTTCATTTTTATGGCAACATGAACGTTTGAAAGTAGTACCATGAGGTAACAGCGGCATAACAGGGATGGTTCTGAGCATGCTCTTCGGAATCTCAGAGCCACAGTTTGTTACAAACACAGCACAAATGTCCCTTGTACGGAACACTACAATTTGTTCCCTAAATACCTCCATAAAACCGGCTCCAAAGGTCTCTGTTGCTTGGGAATCAAGGAGAAAAATCTTTCACTGTTTACAACCAGATGAAAAAATACTAATTTACTCACCTCAAACCTGCCTTTTTAAGGTACAAAAGCAAAGGTATCAGAAAGACAGGGAAGTGTTCCCAACACTGTGCAAACGAAGTGTGTGAGATTAACTGTAATCCACCAGAAACTACAGCTACAGGTATCCACACCTCATCCATCCAGACCATACTGAAAGCCACTTACCTGCAACATACTGACAATCTCAACTTTGTTGAAGAAAATAAAGGAAGTGAGGGTAGAAAGAAAATTCTCTTCAAAAACAGATGGTGTCGGCAAGATGATGTCCTGAATATACTGTACCCTGTAAGTCTGGTGGATTTTTTGCCTGAGTTCAGAGTCTGTAATAGGAATAACCTCCTTAAATTTTGCTGTTTTGGTCAAGAACTCCCTGTGCCGCTTGGGCTGAGCCAAAGAAGGGTCATACTCCAGGCATCCCACCACATCCATGATGCACTCGTCAGAGAACATCACCTCGAACAGAGTCGCTTTGTTGAGGAACAAAATGCCCCGAATGATTTCATACAAATGGTGCAAGCCTTCCGTGTTCTCCAGGTTCTCACACACTTGGAAAAGCTGCAGCAGTTTTTTGATGTAGCCTTCGTTCTCCAGGGCCAGGGCCAGCTTTTCCCTGCGGATGGGCGAGGAGAGGACAGAGGTAACTAGGTCAGCAATCTCTTCAAGTTTGTTGAGTTCACAGGTGGGAAGGTCGATCAAGGGACTGGTTTCAGGCATCTCCTCTATGTGCTCCTCTTCTGACTCAATCAGGTCCTGTGTGACTTCCACCGAGGGATCCTTGCCCTGAACCTGAGGAGAGAGTGCACACAGTTACTGTCTCACCCCAGATCACACACCCAAATAAGCAATAACTGAAGTGACAGCACAGCTCCACCGCCTGGTTTGTCCCAGGGAAGCTTCCAGGGAAGGTGAGTTTTGTGTTTCTTTAGTTAAAGCTTCACAAGTCTGGGAAGGTTATGGTAATTCCCACGTGAAAGCTGGGGGTTTTTAGCCCCTCCCCCCTTTTTTTTTTGTTTTTTTGCATCTTTGGTCTGACAGTTTGGGCTCTGCCACCTCTTTGTCCTTGGTACACCCAGCTCCTTATTCCTTGCAGCACGTCTGCAGCTCCCCTGCACTCCAACAAGCTGCTTCCTGAGGCCAACTGGGACAAGGACAATCAAAACCTGGTACCCTGGCAGCCCCTTTTTTAATAAAAACGATCCCACCAAACCTCCCCAAAACACAGAGCACCTGAGTGTCACCATTACGTTGGTTTTTCACAAGCCTGACACTCAACCAGTAAAACCATAACCAGTGCTCTGAGTGGGGGCCACTTTAGATCTCACACAGAAAAGCCAGAGAAAATAACAAAGAATATTTGCTTATTTTACGAGGAGGTTTAAAAAGGATGCACAAACACATCAAAAGTCACAGAAGACACTAAAACATCTGGAAGAAACAGAAAGTGTAAGGTGAACTGTTACCTGGCAGATTTTTTCCCAAATCTCATCACAGCCAGCTTTTTCTTGAAAACTCAGTGCTAAATCATAGTTCTCTGCTTCTGACCAAACAATCAGGGTGTCCTGTTTAAGATAAAACCAAGAAAATAATTATTTCTGACACAGGTCTGCACTGCATGTTAATCTCTAATCTCTTACAGCCAATGTCTACAGAAGAAATAGTTTTAATTAAAAGTTACACTTGTCAATAAAAAAAAACATATGACACTAAAATATTAAATCACCTGTTCTGCCATAGGGAACATCAACTTAAACCTGCAACAGAACAATTTTAAGTATTTTCATATTTAGTAAAGTTGAAACAAACCCCTAAGATTTCAGTTTCCTCCTCAGAAAGGACTTCAGACAGCCCCAGCACCGACAGAAATAATGCCCGATGTTCACATATTCTGAATTAAAAGACACACAGGTTGAAGAATATAAACCTCCTAAGTTCCCACCACTGTTGCTGCCTTTTGAGCAAGGTTTTTTTCCCCTCTGTCACTATTGTCTCCATCAACTCCATCTGTGCACTTGTACAGAAGCCCTGGAAGTTTTGCTGGAATTTCTGAATAGACTAAAAAGTTTCTGTAAGAGGTTTTATTGGGACACTTGCTGCTGTACTATGAGGAGGGTAGGTCTGTACCCTGACATTTAAATACAGAGTTGTTGTGGTTTCACCCCAGATAACAAGTAAGTACCACACAGCTGCTCCCTGACTTCCCCCAAACCAGTGGGAGGGGAAGGAGCAATAGAAAAGGTGAAAGCCACAGGCTGACACAGGAACAGTTTAATCCAGGTAATAAAGTAAAATATAATGAATCATTATAGTAACAATAACAGCAACAACAAAAAGGAAGCTAAAGAGAGGAATAAACCCCAAGACAGACAAGTGGTGCACAACACAGCTGCTCACCCCCCTGACTGATGCCCAGCCTGTCCCTGTCCCCGAGCAGGGATCGGCCCCTCCCAGCCAATCCCCCCCAGTTTATCCACTGCCCGTGTTGTCCCATTGTTTGGACTTGGCCACTTCATGCTCCCTCCCAGCTCCTCGTGCAGCTCCTCACCTGCAGAGCATGGGAACTCCCCAGTCCTTGATTTAGGGAAAGCTCTGCTCAGCAACAACCAAAACATCCTGCGTTATCAGTGTTATTCTCACCCGAAATCCAAACCACAGCATCCACTAGAGGAAGGAAACTATCCCAGCTGAAACCAGGACAGCAGTTCACCACCCTGCAGCAAACTCAGCTCAGGCAAAAGGGTCCGAACTGAACAGCTCTCTGTTAACTCTGCACTACATTTGATGGGCTTCGGCAAAACAGTTCAACTTTCAACCACGTTTGTTGACTTCCTGAACTGTAACCACAGTTTAAAGACTAAAGTGGTTTTTAAAGACTAGCAAGCCCTTGCTTAATGGTCAGTGAGGTAATTCACTTCCCACATTTACAATGTTCAACATTCACCACACAACCTAGCAAGGCTTGTTAAGTCTTTGCCTTATGCATCACTTTTGCTGGAAACAAAATATTCAGAGTGGTATCCAAGCCCAGCAAGGAAATCCAAAGAAACACCTGAACAACAGGAAATGATAAGCTCAGTGATTACTGTCTGTAAGGGGCTCTTTTATACCAACAGATCAGCCTCCCTCTCCCAAAATGGAGTCACAGGCCACACTAAAACACCATTTGCACAAACTCCTTTTCTTTCTTACCGCTTTTTACACATTTCTTTGAAGAAACAAAGTTTTCCCATTCTAGAAAGAACTGGGCTCAGTGCACCATGGTGTTAGTGCTGCTCATGAGAGTTGTTTATTTGTACTGCAGTGTCCTTGTTCCACTGGCACTTCCATCCCACAGCCACAAATGTTACCAGGAGCCTCCCTGCTTTCGGGCCCACTCACGTGCACAGAGGGTACAGCTCCTTACAGCTGACATGGTTCTCACTTCCAGCTGTCCCCCCTCATCTCCAGCTCAGGGACAGCTGGATCTCTGTCTGCTGTGGGCCATTTTATAGGCAACAGTCGTACTGGGCTTCAAGGAAAAAAACCACTGTCAACTGCAGGCACTGAAAAGCCTGATCTGGTCCTCTTCCACAGATTAATCCAAAAAATGAGAATTATTAACTACAATTTTATGGCTGTTAAAAAATTCAAAATCTGAAATGTGTGTCTTGAAGCATTCTGTGCCATTACTGATGCCCTGACACTCAAATCAACACAGGTGCTCCACTGAACAAAGGACACACGTTCAGCAGCTCTATTCATAGCCCAGGATGATTCAAGTAAGAGAATTAGTGCAGTACCTTAAAATGACTCCATGCATCCATAGGGACTGCAGGCAAAAATTTGTGAGAATTCTCGAGTTACTGAATGGTGCTCCTTACAATCTGTACTGCCCACACAAAGCACAAGTTATATAAGCTTTTCCAAAAATATTTCAGAAAGACTGAAGGATGGTTTCATCAGAAAATAATGGTCCAAAACCAATATAAAGTGATCTGGCACACATTTCCTGCACGACCTCAGACAACCCCCGAGGAGCACAGGGATGCTGTGCTGGGTATTTCATATATCCACAGTGCTGCTCTGTCCACCAGCAACAGCAGCTCCTCTCAGTTCACTCAAACACCAGAGGAGGTAAAAAAAAAAAGAAACAAACCCCAAACTAATTCTGAACAAAAATTTCAGCTCACAGTAGTTCAAGCCCCTCTTCAGTGCTGGTTTGCACAAGGTCTGCTGCTCCCCCTCTCCTCATTCCTGCTCTGGCCCCTCACGCTGCATGGGGAATCGGATGGAGGAACAAGCTGCTAAAAATTAATCCAGCAAGAAGACGTTCTCAACTCCCTCAGTTCCTACATCTGACCTGCCACACAGTGCTGCCAGTACAGTGGAACGGGAGCGAAGAAGCCCTCTGGCAACTGCTTTAACAGGCCCCCTGCAAATGTGTTAAATCCCAGCCTGAAGGAACTCGGATTTTACCTCCAGCAAATGGCCCTGCTGTTACATGAGTGATGGCAACTCCGGGCAAAAGACAGGATTTGCACACATTTTCATCCCAGAGCTGAACAAGCAGAGTCAACATCAGAGGCAGCACTCCCAGCAAGGATTTCTGTAGCAGTTTCAGCTCTTCCGCCAGTCCTGCCAGGGAACAGTAACCTCGAGCGGAGGGTGACACAACAAATGGGTGTGGTGACAACTTTTAAAACTGCTCCTGCAAGAGGCTCCACAACACATCTGACCCTGCTCCTTGGCCAGTGTGGGGTGGCCAGCAGAGGAATGTACCTCCCAAAGCCTGTGCCCCAAAGTCCAGGGGGACCCAGAGCTCTGCAGGCTCTGTGTCCTCTGCATCCATGTAACTAGATGATTTCCCAGTGTGCTGAGCTGCCTGGCGCCCGCGTCCCACCCCTGCCCTGCTTCCCTTGGGAGAGCAGCGGTGGTGACAGTGAGCCCAGCAGCCGGGCAGAGCTAACTCTGCAGGAAGGCCAGGAACCCCAAGCACAAGTGGGGTTGTGCTGGTGACACAGGCTGTCACAGGCTGGTGACAGGCCTGTCTGGGGCTGGCCCACAGTTACAGCACCACCTGGCACGAACTGCAATACTGGAAAGCACAGGCTGATGCACAGCACCCAAAAATCAGTTGGCTCCCTTTTTTCCACAGAACACTGTTACACAAATCACAGTCTAAGGGTTAACTCTCCTGCAAGGCCACTCAAGGCATTTACGTGAAGACAGATGTGTAGACAGGGCATGTTTCCCTTCCACCAGGAAACATCAACCTGGCTCTGGAAGTCATCAGTCATTATTCCTCTTAAAAAAAAGCAAACCCAAACTTCTTCAAAGGAGTGAACAGTGAAACAAACCCTTTCTGCCATGAGGACACAAAAGCATTAGAACCAGGAACAAAAGCCAACCAAAATAAACCTCAGCTTGAGTTTTTCTAAACTATGACCTACCTTTTCCA
Organism: Oxyruncus cristatus; assembly: GCA_013399855.1. Lineage (NCBI taxonomy): Eukaryota > Metazoa > Chordata > Aves > Passeriformes > Cotingidae > Oxyruncus > Oxyruncus cristatus. Next base: position 297,210 of record VXAY01001546.1, on the reverse strand, counting down.
CATGAAAAGTGACAACCAGAGCTACTTAAGTCACTTGAAACTTCGCCACCAATTAAGTAAGAAAGGCTTTCCACTAATCAGTTGTATGAAGTTTCAGGAAAGAGGGTGCAAAAGGAAGCACTTTAGATTCTACAGGAACATAGCCTGCATTAGTATTTTGATGTGTATTGGTTTCCTCCAGTAAACAGGAAGCAGTGCAAGGCTCCGCAGAGCTCCACAAAGACCATCCTCCTTCCTGAGCGTGGCCCACCCAGGGAAAGCCCGGGGATGTCACCCACCTGACTAAACCCACCCAGAAACCACAGCAAACAGATGCTTCTGGAAAGGCTGGCCCAGGACTCCAACTCCCTCCTAACCTAACGTGAGCCAACCCCCAAGAGATAACAAAGCTTCTCTCTCAAATTCTCACACTGCCATGAAAACTAAAGCCTTAAAGATGCGTCTCTTCGGACTCAGGAAGAACAAAATTACTGTTTCCTGGTGCTGAAACACTCCTGGGTACCACAGTGATGAAGAACAGGAGCAGACACTGAATAAAAGGAACAGAGAATCTACTGCAGAACAAAGGAACAGACAGAAAAAAAATCCAGAAGACCCATGAGAACAATGTAGGCAGAGACACCAAAAATTAAAGCTGAAAGAGGGAAAACAATAAAAGTGATAAAAGCAGTAGAGATCCAGTAAGCTGATTTTTTTCAGTAGATTAACCAAAAATGACCTATTAACACAGCTCCCAGCTGCTTTACTGCCTCCTTTTGCTGCAGGTTTTCCCCAAGGAAAGGGAACCGTGTAGGTAAGTCTCACCCTGCCTCGTAGCCTTCCCAAGGACAGCACAAGTTTTCAGGGCTTCAAATAAAAACTGAACAGCAACAACAATGAAAGAAGTCCCACAAATTCCTTTATGCTACTCCAGCAAAGAAGAGAAGTCAATAAATACACTCTAACAGAGCCAGCCAAAGTTTTGCCTTCCTAATACAGCAATTATTTCAGACAGCTTGGGGTGGGAGGCAAAAGCTACACACGCGTGTTTCCAACTATTTTTCCTGTAACGAGTTCAATATTTATCCAACTTGCATACATTATCTTCAAAGCCTGAGGTCTAACGCGTTTTCTGAAGACACACATTTTAATTTCTCGAATTCGAAGCTTTATAGCCCCTACAGGCCTCTAAGGAAGTTTTTCACCGCTATAAAAAACACCATCAACAATTCCATGTCATCCTGTTTTCCTGAAAAACACAATTACTTCAAGCACAAAACAATTCCTCGGCAATCAGAAAAAAAACAAAGCCTAGCAATAATACTTGCCTGCTGTTTTTGATATGCAGTATTTGGATTTATCTTCGATTCTAACAGTAGTGAACCTGAAAAAGGTATGAAGAGACATTTACTGAGTTCAACAAAACAAACATCTCCACTCCTCTCACACCACTGCCCGTGTGCCAGCCAACACAGGCTCAACTTAATCCAAATCTTACAGAAAATCCGGGAGAACCGCCTTCTTTAAATATAACTCCCTAAAATAAGCCGGGTAAGGCAAAATTCAACAGAAATATCCACGTTAAAACGTAGTTTTCTCTTCTGTTTCAGTCTGAAATTCTCTGCAGCGCTCTTCTCTCCCAAAACCCGGTGCAAGAACCAGCTTGTTTAAAGGCCATTTACCAAACCTACACAAATTCGCAGCAGGTGAGGTGGTGCCCAGCACAGAAATGTTTTTGCCCACGGAAGCCACGTGGGCCGTTCGCTTTTATTCCCTTCAGCTGCCCTTCAGAAGTGAATCATTCAGATACTATAAGCGGGGACTTTATCTTGTGTATGCAAGTAGTGTATGTCTCCTGGCAACAGCTCCAGAGCAATTTATCCCAGTCTTAGGTGGTTTATTTAGCACATTAGCACCTGTCGGCTGATGAAGTGGGGAGCACGTACCTCCCCACTCTAAAAAAGCCCCTTAAGGTGACTTTAAAGTGCAATAAAACACGAGGAACGCCACAGGACTCGAGTACAATCAGGGAATTCCTGAGGGGAAAAAGAGCAAGAAAAAAACAACTTTTTACAGCAGTAAGAAGTGGAGGTGGGGGGGGAAGAAAGCACTTCCAAAGCGAAGAAAATCATTCTGAAAGCGAACAAAATGTCGTCACACGTAACAACACCGGCTCTGTTCAGGTGGACGAGTTGCAGCTGGCTGGGGTAACTGCGCGGGGCTGAGTCAGGGCAGGGCTAGGTGGGATTTTAGGGAAAGTTTCCCCCCCCCCCCGAGGGTGGTGGGGCAGCGGACAGGCTGCCCAGGGCAGCGGGCACGAACAACGCCGAGGCACATGGTGGGACTGGCGGGGTGTCCTGCGCGGGGCCGGGAGCCGCTGACCCCGAGCGGGCCCTTCCAGCCTCGCGTACTCTGGGATTCCAGGACTCCATGGACCTGGCGGGGGAAGGTCGTGGGCCACGGTGGCAAACACTGCCGTGGCTCGAGGGGGGAAGGAAACTTCGCCCGGAGCCGCAAGGGAAGGGTAGGAAAGGGGGCAGTGATAGTATAATAACAATAGTGCTCGTCGGGGCGCCCGGAGGGAGGCACCGCAGGCCGAGCCCGGCGGCGGGGGGTGTCAGCCGCGGCTG
>VXAY01001546.1:275335-294070 GCA_013399855.1 Oxyruncus cristatus | reverse complement strand
GGCGGGCCGGGGCGGAGCCCGCGCTCGCTCCCTCACAGCCCCGCGGGAGCGCGGAGGCGGGGACAAAATGGCGGCTGCTCTGAGGGGCGCTGGAGTGCGGGCCGCGTAACGCCCGGGCTGCTGAAGGGGGAAATAGTTCACATGTGCCCCCCACAGAAAACGTAAAAAACCCCTTTTTTAGCGCCTGTCTAAAAGCTGGTGCCACCGCTGACGAAGCACACGCTTTCCTCACGCCACAGAAAGTGCCACCCCCAACCGTGACACAATGACGGGCGAGCTCCACAGCCCGGCCACGATAAATTTAAACGGCGCACGAAACACAAACATTGCGTTTCATTTTTAGAAAAAAACCCCATCGCCTTCCTCGCATCACAAAACAGCAGAAAGGTTAGTCAGTGGCATCTCCTTACAGCAACAGCCACGCTGTAACATTCATTCTGCAGATGCTTTGTACAGATCCCCAGAAAGTTCAAAAGCTAAACTGAAGTTGAAGCTGTCCTCCGAAACTCCAAAATGAGAGAAAGAGGCTTAATTATCCCTTATAAACATCGTATACAATTTAAGACAAACCACGTGCCAGGCATCGCGGTGTCTGTAAACCTGAGTTTCACACACTAAACACCAGCTATACGTTTCCTCTGCGCTACTAATAAAAAATAAATTGCACGTCAGTGTTTGCGTGGGAATAGGGAAAAAGGACAGCCGGTGATCCAAGAAGTCAAGCTGTGTGAAACAGTGGGAACTTGGGGGAGGAGGAGAAGCTTAAAAGTGCCTCAGAACCAAGTCTGCAAGGCTCTGAAAGGAAAGGGAGACGGCAGGGCCAGTGCTCCCGAGGCCAGGGTGTGCCTCACTCCCAGACAAAGCCAGGCTTTTCTGGCTCTTGCCTCATGCCGAAAGCAGTCACACCGGTATAGCTCTTATTTACAAGACTGGCATGTCTCTGGTGTAAGTTCAATCCTGTTCCAGAGGAAGGGAAAGAAAAAAAAAAAAATCACAACAGAACATGGCACTCTAAGAAACCACGTACAACTTTTCCATGCCTTAAAAAACACACATTCTTTAGGCAGGTTTAGAAAACTCGTATCTGTGTAACATTTAAGTCTCAGCTTTTGCTGAAGTTCGTTGTAACATCTCCATCTAAGATTTACCATGAATTTTCTTCGCAGAAGATGGCAGCTGTAAGACACACCTCTGAGAAAACTATGGTTACACTTATCTTTAGCCGTAGATGAACGTAATTTAGGATATTTTCATCGCTATGGATAAATAAGTCTGTAACTGTACAAAAGACCATGTTACACCAGTAATTTCACCGACAACGTTTTGAGAGTCACGTTAAGCAGTTTACAGTGGAGTTCCACCCTTTCCCTCTACGCATCAGTGCCTTTTTCATATTATATAGACTGATCCTCTCAAGGTTTTACACATTGGGCATATTTCTGCCTTAGTAAAAGCTCCGTAGAAAGAAAATACAAAAAGAAACTAAAACCCCGCTGGCCACAGCACACTGCTGCCTCAGGACATGTGCTGCTCACAAACTCTCTCCCCCCTCTGCGTGATTTCTATGTGTGCTTTTTAGCTCTTCAAGCCAAATGCACAAAAATAAAGCATGACTTCTACTCAAGACTAATTGCAGCCCTTCTCCAGATATATAAAAGAAACCACAGCAGAATATTCTGCAGCAAATCCTTATCTGACCTATCAAATCTTATCTCTTATGGTGAACAGGTACAGAAGACACACAAACCAGAATTGGCATGAAAAACTACTTCTCCTGTTAAGCTGTGAAATAAATCCATGATCTCTCTCTCCAGGAATGAAATCAGTGACCTCTGTGGAAAACCACCACTTCAGAACACTCAGATGTGGGGCTTTTCTTTGCACTCACCAGCATCCAGGGGGTTATGAACCCCAGCGTGACCTGTCACCTGTACCCACAAGCAAGTCCATTCTGGGGGCTTTGCCTGGAGAACACACTCAATACATGCTGCGAGAGCTCTTATGTACCTGATTTAAGACCAGGAAAGCAACCTGTCTGAACCTCTGCACTGTAAGACGCACAGAAAGCAAGGCAGCATTTCCCACCGTGGTGCCGCACCTGCCAGCAGCTCGTCCCTCCCCATTACCATCACGGAGGCAGTGATGTTGAGTTCTCTGTTCCTCCTCAAACACAGAGTCTGTGCTAGGTAGGCTGCTGCCAGAGCACCTCGTCCAGTGCCACAACATGAGCAGCAGAGAGCCCCCAATTTTTAGTTTTCAGAAGCATGACGGACAACTCATTCCTAAATCACTTAAAATTTCTTGCAGTGATGTTAAGAGACTGCACCACTCCCTCTGGCATGTAATCCCAGAAGTACAATCAGGCCAGCTCTTATGCTTTTGATAGCACTTGTAATATTTATTGCTGGCATTTAAAGATACCCCAGCTCTTCGTGCCTGTGTGAAAATGTTGCCTTTGTCAAATAAAGGCATTTGTGGCCCTCCTGACCTGCTGTAATGCTGCAACTGCTCAGCTTCACCTTCCAAGGCAATTCCTTTCAATTAAAGGCATTTGTGGCCCTCCTGACCTGCTGTAATGCTGCAACTGCTCAGCTTCACCTTCCAAGGCAATTCCTTTCAATTAAAGGCATTTGTGGCCCTCCTGACCTGCTGCCCAGCTTCACTTTTCCAAGGCATTTCCTTTCAAAGGCTCCATTTAAGATGGGTCATTACAGGAGCTAATTATCTGGAGCAGCAGAGGGGAAAAAAAAATAATACATAAATCACTATTTCAAACATGAAAAACCAGCTACTGCAGTCAGATTGAGCTGGTTCCATCAAGCACTATTAACCCACCTGCTTTCTGATCATGGCTGATACCACCTGAGAGCCAAATCCCTCCTGCCACGGTCCAACCAGCGCCTCCGACGGCTCCGGGGAGAAGCCGGGATGTCTGAGGCAGCCTTGCCCTCCCTCTGGGAAGGTCCAGACCAGCACACGCTCACTCAGTGCTTGGCTCCCATTGAGCTTCTCTCCTCGGGTAGGAGCAGCTGCTCTCTGCTCCTCCCAGATATTCCCAAGTGTATTTTTTCCCCACCCCTTCCCATAGGGCCTGGAGGTTGTTACAGGTGCAGAAAGTCGGGCTGACTGTACAGGTTCTGCCACGGCAACATGAAAGTCCTTTTCCTCCTTTATCGTCCAACAAACAAGACGATCCCCGGCGCTCCAGGAGCTGATTCACTGGGAGCAGCACCAACAGGAGCCTTACAGGAATTATTCTACAATAAACCTCGGAAAACCGCTAAAATGGGGGAGATCAGTTTCTGGGAAGAGTCATCAGAATTGGAACATCCGAGCTTCTGCTCTGGGACTTAAACAATGACCTACATGATTTTATTAACACTGTTCAGGACACGTAACAAACAACGCATCAGTCAACTGTCACAGCAAGAAGTGACATTTGAATTCTTATTAAGAAATAACAGAAAACACTCCTCAAAAAAAAGAGGAAAAAAAGACTGCTAAGGAAATATTTTTTTCCATCTCTCCAATCAATTTTTCAATCTTACACGATGAAAGACAGACAACTACAGAGAATTGTACCAGCCATTTCTTTCTTCTTTAATACTTCAAGTTAAAATACTAATAATAATTAAAAAAAAGAATTTTTAATGTCCATTCAAATTTCTCCTCTCCCCAGTGCTTTGTTTTTTCTTTCAGGAGGTTCAGAGCCCACTTGCCATCAGGTGGGAAGCTGATTTTCTTATGAGTTCTGCATACAGATTGGTGAACATCAGAAGGACCCTCTTTGATTTTCAAAGTCCGTACTCACAGCAGAAAAACGAGTCCTTCTCCTGAGCCCCTGGGAAATGTTTTGAAGTCTAAAAGAGATCAGTGAACCCACTGGTGGAACATAATTAATAGAGGGATTCCGACACTCTTGATGAGAGTGTTTTAGGAGGAAGGTTTATCACATCCATTGTTTATTCCAAAATAAGTACTTTAATTCTATTGCTTTAATTAGATATGTTTAAAATATGCTGTTAACAGACCCAGATAATAAATGGTTGTTTAATCCCCCTTCTGCTCAGATATTTTAGCAAGTCTGAACCCTATGACGGTTACAGATGTATTTATCTAAACCAGCCATCGATCACGTTAAAGGTGATGCTTCTAAAGTCTTTGTGTTTTGCTCAGCATTTCAATCCTGTACACTGAAAAGCCATTATTCTTGCTTCTCACCTGCACAGTTTTGAGTTAACAGGGAGAAGAATCTAAGCACTGAAATGTCTATTACCCCTGCCACACAAGAGAAGAGCATTGCTTCTTTCCGGTTTTATTGTAAAGGTTTTCAATCCATTTGAAGACTTGGAAGTTCTACATCACCTTTAAAGCATAAATAGTGTCTATTTTAAAAATATGATTCACTACCATCCACCTGCAGATTCTTGCCAGGGCATCAACAGATTCCAGCAAAGGTCACTTGTGTTTCCACCTTTTTTCCTGTACGAGAGAGAAAATACTCTGTAACCAACTCATAGCAAGGCACGAGATGCAAAAACATTCCTTAAAAACAAGATTTCATAAGTGAACTTTCATTTTTTCTGTTGTTGTGAATCATTCCTAAAAGATTTCCTCAAGTTATCGCTGGTGCACTGTGCCTTTCCATTTGCCAGTCTCACTGTGTACTTGCTCCTGATTTTAAAGTGAGACACCTTCTTTCTAAGGACGAAAAATACCCCACACACGCTTTGGGAAAAAAAATGAGGCGTAAATACTGAGAGGCAAATAAATGAAGGAAAACTAGGGGAGAGCTTCGGGCGTTTAATTGACTGAGATCGACTCCACTAATTGACTTCGTCACGAAAGCAGCTCATTTTTCATTTCTTCCTCTGCCCTGCTTTTTTCTTTTAAAAAAAAAATGGTGGCAAGGTGGAGAAAAAGGACGCAGCAGATGAACAAATAAGCTCATTTTGGAGAAAGCAGGCTGTTTGGGATGCCTGAACCTGCATTTGAACCAACTCACGACATGCTTCACACCAACGTCAAGCAGCACCTGCACACCACTAAGGGGACCCGTAGCACATAAAAATCAGTCGGGCTGATCCCGAGGCCTTACCTGTCACTGGGAGGAGGAGGATGTCTGTGGAACGGCGCCTCCCAGCACGATGCTGTTTCTGTCAGTCAGGGTTTTCAGCGTGGTGCTGGCCGGGGACTGCAGAATTTTCCGTGACAGCCTCATCCTGCCGTCAGTGGGATCGCGGCCGAAGTATTTCACCTGTGGAACATCAGAAGGTGTCCAACGGGCACTGAACACAAACCACCTTCAGACTGTCAAAGGACGTGGAGCCCACACAGCAAGAGGGTGACACTCAACAGATCTAACTGGGATGATCAGGCCCTTAACCGGCACAGAAGGGGAATCCAACACAGCCAAAATGTTTTCTTCGTTAACACAGAGCGAAAACAAAACCGCATATGAACTCTAAAAATACGAATGGCATTTTAATTAGCATTTTAAAGTTCAAAAAAATAAATAATTACCTGAATTTCTTGTCCAACTTCTAATCCCAGGGCACTGGGGTGTTGGATCTAAAACAGAGTTTTTCAGAAAATAAAAAAAAAATTAAAAAAAAAAAAACCAAGAATTCTTCATGCTTCACTTCAGACAATCACAGTGGCTCAGCACTGCCTTAGGAACAACAGGTTTCTAAATGTTACATAGAAAAACGTATTGCAGAGCCAAAGACCTTGGGGATGTGCACAAAAGCCCTGTCAAAAGGCCAGTGGCAGTTGATTTTTTGAAGCTCTAAGTACGGGGCAAGCAGAGTTAAACTAAAGGGTGCTGCTAACCTAACAGATTTTGACCTGGAAATGGGCTCCAGCACAACAGTAAAGTGTTAGAGCTGTGACAGTAAGTTAAAGAACAAATCTAAGTGCCTGTTTTATGCTGGAATAAGGATGATCACCTTTCTTTGATCAAGCTGTGAGTTATGAAGCAGTACCGGTGTCATGTTGGGGTAGAGTTTCACCATCACTCCAGAATCCCTGCAGCACAAACCAGCACAGTTATTTCAAAATGCACCGAGAAGAGCCTGTAATTTCACTTTGCATATTGTCCCCAGAGCAAGCATCAGTAAACTAATACACAAAAATTTTACTCTCCCCTTTTTCAAAATCCCATAGCAACCATGACACGGCTGCTCATTTTTTCCTTAATCCGAAGTGGATGGAAATTCCTTATTTCAGGGCACGGGATTTCAGTAATAGGTACCACTTCACGGGACAAATACTGGATTGAAAAGTGGAAAGCAAATGCATACCGCCTCTTTCAGACAGAAAAGTGAAAGAAGGTTTGAGGTTGTATAATTTGTAGAGGCATTTCAGAAGCTAAACAAGCAGCAGAAATAAACAGCCTTAGTAGGAAACAAAATGTTTTCAACAGAGGAAATACCAGAAATGAGGCTGGTGACACTGGCACCTGCGTAAGTGGCACACTTAAAAATCAGGTATTTCACAGCATATTTAGTTATCATCTGTGTAAATGAACCAATTTCTACTTCTACCCCAGAGCACTTTTTATACCTTATTTCAGTGATCGTGGCTGTATAGATGGCACCAAATTCCAAATTAACTTCTTGCTGTAGAGGCATGGGACGGGGAGGGGGGAGGAATAAAAGAAAAGATTAGGACAAAAATTCCCCAAAAGCAAACAGGAAAAGCTGCCAAGAGGAAGAAATCTGCCCTTACATCGTCCTTGCAGATCTCCCCAATGAACTCCCTCGCTTCGTGCATTGCACCGGGCGTGGGGGCAAACACGGAGTACGTCTCTTCATCCAGCTGACTTACAGTCACACCTCAGAAGGGGAAATTTAAAGGACAGGGTTCAGGTGAACCTTTAGGCAAGCAGCAAACTCACATTCAGCACAGACTTGCAGAGAGAAACGATTCTGCACCGACTCTTTACGATCTCAAGAGTTTCAAGCCTTTGAAATCATCTTCAGTTCAGGCATTGAACAGCTTTACACGCAACCCCATTCCAGATATCCTTGCAAATACCTGGATAAACTTGTGGTCCATACAGGAACACAGAATTATTGTTATAGTCCTTTTATGGCAGGAAAAAAAAATACTTGAAAGGATTTGGGGTTTTCATGAATGAATTTCCCAGAGTTTTTTTAATAAAACTACAGCTTTCATCAACAGCTGATGGAACCTCCAGTGTTTTGGAGCCACAATGCTAAAATTCCTTGGACCTCCAGAGTAGTTTTCTGGATTTTTTTCCCCTCCTTTTCTTCACCCCAACCCCCTGAGCAGCACTAATCAAGCTGGCAGAGCATTAAGAGTTTCAACTCCCAAGCAGCCGAAGCAGAACATCTCTCCCTGCTACTCTAGGCACATCAACCCTTTCCCATTTTAACTCTGAGCATCAGAATACCTAAATATACCGGTCTGAAACAAAGGGAAACACATTGAGGTAAATGTCACAGCAATCAGGAATGTCTCACCTGTCTGTGCTTGAAGCTTTTTCAAATTATAACCCCCAGGACCAATGAATCTTAATCTTTTTGACAATGGAACGTGGATGGTTTCTGAAAGAACATTTAAAAAAGACTTTGAAGTGCTAAACGGAGTCATCTTGAAAACTACCACAAGAAATAGGTCACATTAAGTCAGGTTTTAGCCTTCTAGAGCTACCTGTAGTTTTTGCTGGTGTAATTACACCCAAGAACTGAAATAAAGGAAGACACGGGGTAGACTTTGATGACTGTAAGTTACCTTCAGCCACACTGCTACTGACATCCCAAACCAAAACAGGTACAGGAGTTCCACAAAGCTTCACTTTAATCCTGTTTTCTGGTGTACAGTGAAATAGTGCAGTGCTGCCCCACACGGCACTATAACCCTCCCCAAATAACCAAAAAACCTCCATAAATTAAAAGTACCCCATAGGGCAGAGGCAGAAACATGTGTAATTCATTAAAAAGAGCTGGTTTAAGAAGTTTTTTCCTAAAGAGGCAATTGTGAAAGACATGAATTCCCACAACCAACATTACCTACAACTGGTCCACTTTCTTTTCTGTTGGGTCTGGGCTTTGCCAGCGTTTGGTTCATGATATGTAAAATCTCCCTCTTTGCAGCTGCAGGGGAAGGAGAAGGAAATCAATAATATTGCGTAAGCTCAGAATGGATTTGTACAGTTTTTGCTATAAACTAGACAAATTATCTCTTGATAAAAACCTGCCTCCTGCCTAAGTGGAGGACGTCTCCTGGTAACTGAGCACATTCCAGGTGGGGCACGTTTGCTGCAGCACAGCAGCACGGTTACTGAATTCACACACCTAGAATTTTTATTCCAGGGTAGTACTGAGATAAATCAGATGGCTGATAAGAGCAACAGCGTGCAGCTTTGATACACTGGCCTGGAACTTCAGCTGAGCTGCCTGAGGTGATGCAGCCACCGAGGAGGAATTACTTGGTCTTACTAAAATCTCGCTGCCACAATGAAGTTGAAGGTTTCCCGACTCATTAAATCCTTATTAAAGCACGTGGCTGCAGCTCTTCGCGCGCTTCAAGAATACCTGAGCTGTGCACGTCAGAATACAGAGAGCAGTAAGTTACCCTAGGAAATATAAGCTGGATTTATGGGAAATGAGAAGTCTGCTGATCTTTTTATAGCATTGCCCCTTACCCACAAACTCCCTGAGGTGACACAGACTTGGACCGAAGTTCTAAGAACTCACTGCTCAAGAAACACTTAAAAATGGGGCTGAAGTTACTTTAGAGTTAGTTTGGATCTTATTTATTAAACCAAAGCCATTTTATGAAGGTAACAGCTTGTTTTTTTCCCCACAATGAGAACAAAAAAATAATAGTTTATTCTTTGTTTTCACAAAACCGAGAATTCAATACAGTTTATAGTTTCATATGATCACATGGGTGCAAATACAAAGATGGACCTACCTGTGGCTTGCTGAATGGCTTCCATGACAATTTTTATTGGTATTCCTGGCAGTTTCAGATCAACCTTGGGAAAGAATTAAGTGACATCAGTACAGCAGGAAAGCTTTTTTATCACTCTCTCAGATTGAGGAAGATTCAGAGTTACCATACCTGCAGGGCAGTTATTCCTTTATTAGTACCTGCCATCTTGAAATCCATATCTCCATAATAATCTTCAATTCCCTGCCAGCACAGAGGGAAGGAAGCAAATTGGAGTAACTTTATCCCAGTGCCAGGCCCCACTATACTAAAAGCACACTCTGTGTTTCAAAAGGCCATAAAAGGCCTTGGATTTACTTCTGACTTTTAATTTAGCCTTATTTTGCTGTTCAGGATTAACACTGTTCCCCCTTCTCTCCTTAGAAATTAAGAGCTTTTGTGGACTAGTTTCTGAAGAGCAGAACCACAGCTGATTTTGTGCTGTCAGTGGCTGCATCATAATGTGCAGTTTTCCTCCCCAGCAACTCTCCAAATGCCCATTCTCCATCCAATATATCGTGTTTTTTAGTAAATTATTCAAGAATTATGAATCTCTTCCTCCCCAAAAGACAAAATTAGCTGGAAAAAGAAAGCTCACGACAGCTTAAAGAAAAACCCAAAAAACTTATTACACAAAAAAACAAGACACGTGACTGGACATTTCTTGGAGACTTTTCAGTGCTTCCAGTATTAACTGGGTAAAGCGTTACAAAAGAAGGCCATAAAGGTGTTTTACAGAATTAAGCAGTAACAATAACACCAGCAGAACACTCACCAGGATGTCTGTCAGCAAACGATAATCCTCAATGTCCCCCTTCTCCCGGCTGCATTTGGTAACGAGACCTATGGCAACACCTGCCACTGCACTGGACACCGGAACTCCTAGGAGTGGCACAGCAAAAAACCCCACATTTTGGAAGCCTTCGGTCATTTCTAGATCCTAAAGAACATGATCCGGTGCAGTTTATCCTTAGAAGTGCCCTATTTTGTACCTGCATCCATCAACGCCAGACTTCCACCGCACGCAGAAGCCATTGAGGAGGAACCTACAGAGTTGGAATACAGGAGAAAAGAAAGGGATTAAACTCTGAAAAATGGGTCTCAACACGAGTAACTGTTCCTCACTCTGTAGCATACCCCCCCCCCAAATATTTTATTGAACTGATGATTTATCTCTACATCTCATACTGATACAAATGGAAAGAAAGGCCCATTGCTCATGACCACGCACGCGCTTTTTATTTTAAGTCCTTCAAGTAACAGAGCTATTAAAAACATTCATATTGAAATCTATCACCTATAACTCATTAAGAGCCAAATTTAGTCTCCATTACTAGTTTTAAAAAAAAAAAATAATTATACCATTGGATTCCAAGACTTCAGAAGTAACTCGTATTGTGAATGGGAAGTCCGGGGGAATCACTGGTTTCAAAGCTCTTTCTGCCAGTGCCCCTGTTGAAAAACAATCCCAAACACTAAGTGATCCACAAATAAAAGCCAGATGAAACATTAAAAACTCTTTTCTAGTGTGAACTCACCATGGCCCAGCTCTCTTCTGTTCATACCAGTGACTTTGCCGATCTCATTGGTCGCGTAAGGGGGAAACTATGAAGCGAAAAACGTGCGCTCAGAAAATTCACCTGCGTTTTTAAACGCACACTTAAAAAAATTCTTTGAAGTTTTGGTGCATCTCAAGGTAAAAACCAATTAAAAAAAAAATCATCAAATCACCACCTGACTTCTATCAGTTTGCAAGCCAGTGCAGGCAATATTTGGTAAATGTTTTACTTCCACAGAACAAAGGGGAATAAAGCAGTAGCAAGGGAGCTGAGCAACAACACAACAAGCTCCCTCCAAATAAACTTGTCAAACAACATAGCAGGAGTGTTATTTCTGTCCTACAGATAGTGGAACAAGATATGCCTGTTGCCTGTAGGAAATACTTTGGGCGAGTTCCAAAGGCTGAGAGAGATCCAAGATGTAAAAGCACTTATTTACCACGCCAGCTGAACACATTAACAGAGTTCACCAAAGATGATGGTGCAGGTTCATCCCGATTGCAGCAATAACCTGCTCTTAAGGAGCTCACCTAATGTTCAGCTATTCCAATTTATACAGCCTTTTTAGCATTAAAAACTACCCAGTGTTCTTGAGGAAACCAGCACTTCTGTTCTGATCAATTCACGCACACGAATGAAAATAAATACGTTTCAGCAAATCTGGAGATAATTTATATCCTTGGAAGCAATCAATTTAAAAGCAAGCCATGAAGCCCTTCTGTGAATCATGCACAAAGCTGTGACACAGTAAAGCTCTCACCTCATAATGCAGCATGAAGTTTTTATCTTTTATGCCACTATTAATTAAAAACAAGACCATGTCAAAAAATGAGCAACCAAACATGTCTTACATACAACAGGTAATTCAAGATTATGTTGTCCTGCCTACAAATGGACCCAGGGAAAACTTACAAATCAATACATTTGCTGATCACCCCACAATTACCAAAAATTACAGATTATGGACAAACACCTCCAGGCCAAAAAAAATTTAAGCAAAGTAAAGCTGAGACATTAAAATGTAAAAGCTCCCACAACTGGTGGGATGAGATCACTGAACTGGAGGCTTTCAAGGGAAGGAGTTTCAGTTCAGCCCTCAGCTATAAAAAAGTGTTAAAAGCACAAGGACTTGCTTGCCACAACAGTAAATTAAGTTTTCCTTGCTCCATTAAAAAGAGAGCACGAATATTTTAAATATATAAACCAGACTGGATGTTTCAAATGTGTGTCTGTGGAATTAACGCCCCCTTAAGACAAAACACCTGCCGTGATCTCTTGAGAACAGGCCACTTCCGAGTCTGATTTAACACGTTTCAGTCCTAACAAATGTATCTATGTGAAGTTCAAGGGACTTTTATCACGTGTGCTTCACTGCTCACCCTCTTACCACCCCTGCCAACACACCAAAATACGAACATACCTCACTACCGTGGAGATAAGATCTGACTTCACACTCGATTCCAGGGAGTCAAATGTAACTGTACAAAGAACCTGAAACAAAAAATAGACTAAAATGAAAAAAATAGACTCCTCTTAAAGCCTTCCACCCTTCAGAACTTTTACTGCTTATGAAGAATCAGAAAGAATGATTCCAGCAACAAGTAAGCTGCCGTCACCTGCCACTCCTACGGACTTTCTTCCTCCTTTTCACAGAACTTTATTATTAATCTGCACTATTAGTCTGCTCCTTAAAAAACCCCCGAGTTATTTAAGAGACTGGGCCAGATGCAGCCACAGTGTTGTGCCTGTTTCCTACGCAGACCTGCAGTGGGTGTTATTTTTAGTGGGGTAACAGGGAACAACACCCAAAAGTAAATCACTGCTTGCAACTACCACCCAAAACAGGTGCAATAAGTCAGATCAGTGGCTGAGAGCCTTGTAGGAAATGGAGCTAGAAAAACACAGCAGAGCAAATTTCAAGTACAGCCTTAATTCAATCCACCCAACAGCTGACACTTTTGGCAAAGAAGAGAAGGAAAACATCTCATTAATGCCAGTTTTTGGGTACAATTTCCCTTTTTAGCTCATGTTCTGCAGAAGTTCCTTTCTCATCCACTTCCCAACCCACACACCGTTTCTACTTATTACACGTACACAAGAGGAAAAAAGAAACTTGGCATCTGAACGCAAGACAAATCTGCCAGCTTTTGATAACTCACTTACAGTTTCTGGTGTCTAAATGGCACTACCTGTGTTTGACCCCGTTGAAATAAGGCCGATCCATGAAGCATCTTGAACATGTTCACTTCACATTTAATGTCTCTGAGGGAAGTCAGATCTCTCCCGTCACACCTGAAGGCACAGGGAGGAGCGATGGGATCAATGAAACTCATCTTGGATTAAAAGTTGACAGATACACTAATTCAGCAGGAGTTTGACAGGCTTACCTCCTATATTCGTTCAGAACAAGATTCCTAAAAATATCCTTCGAAACCACGTTGAAAGATTCCATGATTTCATACGGCTCAGCCTCTGGGAATTTTTCTGGGGATAAAAAAGCAATTGCACCTGAAGTTGGAAAATGGATTTTACAGCGCTTTTCCTGTAACTCTTCAGCAGTGCTAACGCCATTTAAGCGCTCTCTAAATATTAGGAAGGTAGAAAATACCTTTCAGCTGCTCTTCTGTCTCAAGCCTGATTTTGTTAATTGCTTCATCTCTTGAAATCTAGAACACAGGATTTGCAACCAGTTAAGTCTACAGGGCAGAACGACAACACGGGTTGGGGTTTTGCTGGGTTTAAAGTTCCGTGAAATTCAAGGAGTAAGAAACAGAACTGCCACAGATACTCAAAAATCAAGGTTCAGGCTGGGAAGGGTTGCAACCTTTCTTGGCAAAAGCACAGACTAGTCGAGCTGGCCCAGCACCCTGCCCTGACAAGTGGCCAATGCTGGGGAATCCGCCACTTCCCTGGGGAGATTATTCCAGTGGTTGATGGTTCTCCTCGTGGAAAACTTCCCTCTTGTGCCCAGTCTCCCAGCTCTATCCCGTACCTATGTCCCCTCCTTTTTTCCATGTGACTCATTTAAAAAGGGAGTCTCCATCTCCACATACTGCAAATAAATATTCTACTAGATAACCATTTCCAGAACAATTTATTATTACCACTGCAAACATATGCAAGGAAGGCGATGAGTTTACATTAACAGCAGCTTGAAGAACTAAATCTTACTGGTTGAATGGTGATAATCATTAAAAAAATCATGCTATAATGTCTGGAGTACTTACTTTATCGTGGCTAGAATCTGTGAACACTGCATAGATCTTGTTAGAAGCAAGTCTGCGGGGAGAAAAGGAAAAAGTTTTAAAAACACAGCTTAAAAATCCCTTATATAATTAAGCTGGTTTTTTGTTTTTGGAGGACTAAATATTTGCTTTCATTACAAGCACGAAAGCACCACACTGGTATTTATAAACATGCAAGACCTGCAGGATTTGTTCGGAACTTACTTCTTTGCACATTCCACGATCTCTTCAGGAGCCATGAACAACTTCTGCCCCGTTCTCTTGGCCACACCCCGTTCCTTGACCAGCTGCTGGATGCCCTGGATGATGTGCTGGGTGTGCTTCACCCCCACTTTGATGGCATGGCAGAAGTCCTGCTGCAGTATGTTCTCAGCCGTTGCTTCCAGCATAACTGTAGGAGAGGTAAAAACCGCAGTAAATTGCTGGTTTGTTGTTTGAGTTTAGCTCGACTAAGGAAATACAGATTAACATCAAGCCGCATGGATACAATGGAAGTTACTACAACAACAGCAGCTTTTGGTTATTTCTATCATAGCGTAAAAATACAAGTTTCAAGCATTAGGAACATCTGAAGAGGCGCCCATTGACTCAAAGAGGCGCCAATTTGATTTTCAAGCCCTCAACAGCTCAAAATGAACCCACTTACCAACTTGACTTTGTGGCGCTCCAGCGACAACTAAATTCAAAGCACTGGCAGACATCTGTTTTCGAGTTGGGTTGATAACTGTCTCCCCATCAACCAGCCCCACCCTCACTGCACCTACAAGGAAACCCCAGAAAAATCACTGTTACAACAAGGAAGCTCTTGGAGGCGTCATTCTACCTGGAAATTTATGGCTCTAGCAACAATAGTTAAAGCTGTAGATCCGTTTTAAAATATCTGCACGCTGACTATGTATTAAGGACAAATGCGGAAGACAAAGTTATCTGTTCTTGAATTACTTTTGGGTACTGTTTCTGGGTAAAGACAATGCCAAGTATTATACACACAATGCTGTGAGCCTACTGGGGTTTTTTTTAGTCACTTGAGCACACGTTTTCTAGAAAAAAAGAAAAAAAAGGCAGGTGACAGGAAAATACAGCTAAATATTTGTTCTGGCTAGATCATTTCTTTTCCAAAAAAAATACTCAGAACTAAACTAATATCTTCTTGAGTTCCTGGAGAAAAACCATTCTTACCCAGCTATTTTCAAAACAATGCTTTTCAAGACTAAGTTACTAGTAAGAAAAAGTAATTTACTCGTCTCTATACTCCACTATTTCTGGATTATAAACCCTTCAAGAAATTTATTTAGTCCAGGAAAAATAACCCTTTGAAGTGCAATAATCCTATCCATTGTAAAAAATACCTTCAGTGTTTGAAATTCAGTATTTAGATTCAGCTTCTTGTTACAAAAACTAAAGCAGGAGCTGTGGTCTAGGTAGGTCTTCCGCTACATCCAAATCATCCCTAATTTCAAGGTATTTACTCACCAATAGGACCATTCCAGGGGATATCAGACAGTGCAAGTGCTGCAGAAGCTGAAAGGAGACATAAAAACCTGGATTAGGAAAAATGGATCCCATGAAATGCCACACAAGCAGTGATTCCTCCCCACCCTCTTACCTCCATTAATTGCCAGAGTATCAGGATCATTGACACCATCTACTGCTAAAAGATTACAAAGGATCTGGCATAAGATAAAAGACAATGAATAATTGTGGCCTACACCTTTTTTATTAGCTGTTAATACAAAGCTAAGGACAGTAAAACAGAACATTCCACACATCCACACAAGCCCAGACTGCAAAAAAAAAAATCGAAATTTGTGCAGGCATTTAAAGTAGAAAGCTGACAAACCCCCCACTAATGTATAATATTGTGCCATATATAAAACATCTACAACTGGCCTTTCTTGCCTCTGTTATCCAGAGGAGACTTCAATTTTTTTCTTCTATCTGGACAATAAATTTGGACTTAAGGGCGTAATAAAAATAATTTAAGGACAACCGAAAAAGCGGCATTACACCATCAGAATGGTTTGCAAAGTGTAAAAACCCTCACGGGATATTCATAAGAGCCCTTTTTCTTGAAGCAGTGCCTGTGTCATGTGAAAGTTTCATTGTCCGTGCCCAAGTTCTCCGTTTTGGAGGTAGCATGACCCACCTGTGTATCATAAAAGTATCCCCCCGGGAAGAGAGGTCTGATCGACCGATCTGCAAAAGAAATAATCACAGTTAGAGAAGCAGCTGGTTTCCAGCAGTTAGCCATCAATTTGTCTTGCAATAATCCCACGATAACCTGACCAAATTATTTAAATGAGAGACCCAGAAAAGGCACAGAACCCAGAAAGAAATTTAGCACGACGTATACAACCCTAAAATTCCAGCCAGGGCTGATAAACAAGCAACTACAGCTTTATTTCCTGACGTCACCACAGAAAACCAGCTCCGCAAACTGCACTTACGAACGACTGCATTTCCAAACACTCACGAGAACACCAGAAAACACTTAAAATACATGGTGACTAAAGTGCTTCAGCCCACCTATGACTCTGCTTGTAAGAATTTCTTTGTCAGTGGAGCCAAGCTCTCTTCTTAGGTAGTTTGTCGGGATTCTTCCTGCTGCAGCAGCTTTCTGTCGATAGTCAACCTTTGAAAGACAAAGCAGATTCCTAAAGACAACTGATACTTCCTGCAGAGCCACCTAAACACTCAGAAGAGACACCTTACATAATTCATAACTATATTTTATATATATTTTATAATCCAATCCCTTGCTCAGATCAAGGTCAACCCAGAATTCAGATGACATGTATGAAACAGGCACTGGTCCAGGGCAGATCCCGGAGGGACCCACCATTCCTCAGCCCGAAGGTGGAATACAGATCATGGAATCACAGACCGGCCTGGGCTGGAAAGGACCTTAAGCATCACCCAGTTCCAACCCCAATCCTGTAACTGCAATCCTTAATAATCACAGCCTTCTGAGCCTTGCAATCCAACCAGTTTCCCACACAACTAGAACAGAACATCTGCGCTTGGATGTCGTGGCAAAGTTCACAAGGGCAAGGCACACAACCTCATCCACAGAGAATGATCCCAGACAGCCAGACATTTTACCACAAACTCCAGGGTCTGTCACCTACCATGTGCAATCCTCACTCCCCTCAGCCTCCTGAACTCCACTGTTTAAGGATTCTGCTGCTAAATCTTCCACAAATGATCACAAAACAAATGTTTTGGCAAGTACTTACCACTAATGGCATAAACTGAGATGGAGCAGGCTTGGTTTTGCTGACTGCTGTGACCATCACTGCTGTGTCACCCAGCTGGGTTGAAGAAAAAAAGATAAAAGAACTGAACTTATCTGCAAATAAAATAATCCCTGATGTTCCAAACTCATTCCAAAACTAAATTATGAAAAAGAATTATTCTTCGCAGGACACAACCACAAACTCGCTCTTCGTGCCAATATTTTTGCTTTTCAAATATAATTTTTTCCTATAAGATACAGATATTTTTTCATTGGGGATTAAGTTGCTCCTTGAGTGTCTATATCCCACATCTAACAGGCTCTGATACCCTAACAATGACTTTTAAAATGCAGAAACTTTGAAGTTGCACAAATTTTCACTGATTTTTTTTTTTTTTTTTACCTGAACAACAGCACATCCATCAGCAAACTTGGCAAGTTTTCCAGAAGACAGCTCCATCTTCCTAAGAGAAAGACAAACCCTGTTACTCACGGTGAATTCAAGTAAGTTTTCCAGCAATTCTGCTGTGGTTTGCAGCCCCAATTGCACAGAACCAAGGCTATGCTTCACACAAGACAAACATCCACCTCAGGTATGGAAATCGAAACTCTTTGGCCAAAAGTGACCAAATCCTCTCAACTTGAATGAGCTTTTGCCTCAAGTGTCCTGCTCCTTCCACCTTGAAGCAAAGCCTTGCGGCCACATCGGGTGTCAGCTGGAGTTCCACCCATTCCCTGGAGACAGAAGGGAATCACCACTCTTCCAGCTGGGATTTAGCCAGTGGGAAACACCCTCACAAGGCACAGGGGAGCTGTCTGCACACCCACAGAGCACCACCACAGCAGCCTCTCTACAGGTGTCCTGCAGAGTCCCTGCAGGCACTGGAAGGCCACAGTTAGGTCACCCCAAAGCTCCTCTTCTCCAGGCTGAACAATCCCAACTCTCCCAGCCTTTCCTCCCAGCAGAGCTGCTCCATCCCTCTGATCACCTTGGTTCCTGCTCCGGACTCTCTCCAGCAGCTCCATGTCCTTGCTGTGCTGTTCTCCAGGGCTGGAGACAGCACTGCAGGAGGGGGGCGTCTCACCTGAGGGGGCAGAATCCCCCCTGCCCTGCTGCCCCCGCTGTGGCATCAACCCAGGATTGGCTTTGCCGGCTGCCAGGACACACTGCCGGGTCCTGTCCAGCCTCTCATCCCCCAGCACGAGCTCATAGGATCACAGAGTCAATCAGGATGGAAAACACCTGTGAGATCACGCAGTCCAACCTAATACACACAGACCTTGACTTACTTTGGCAAGCTGGCAACATACCCACAGACACCCATCACTACCTCGATTTACTGCATCCTTAGGGCTCGTTATTCTCGAATCCCCCTAAAGGAAGACCAGGATGATTCCACCGATTGGAGCTCATTCTCCGTGTGTTTTTAAACCTATCAGCAAAGATCGTATCAAAGAACATCCCTAGATAAGCTAAACTCGACATACTCCGCATTTCGCACCATTTTCCCCTCACGTTTGCCTTCTCTCCCCTCGGGACAGCCCCTGACCGCCGACCCTTCTCCCCTCAGGGCCCCTCACCTGCCGCCCACCTCCACCGTCACGGCCTGGCACTGCCCGGGCCCCGCCGCGGCATTTCGGGCGGGCACCCAGCGTAGCGCAGAGCGGCCCGGGGGCAGCCGCAGCCGCAGCGCGGAGCCGCCCGCGGGCAGGACCCTTCGCCATCGCGCCGCGG
>VXAY01001546.1:213314-268060 GCA_013399855.1 Oxyruncus cristatus | reverse complement strand
AGCTGTGGCCCTCTTGATGTTCAGGCCACTGGTTATGTTTGGAAGTCCCCTTCTCTGGTTATCCCAAACCCTGCCGCAGGGAATGCCTTGCAGAGCTCAGTTAAAGCTTTAAAAGTTACCTTTTTCTGACAACAAAGTCTCCTTTGTTAAAATGTATCATTAATCGTCTGCGCTCCAGTGGAAAATCAGAGGGATGGGCAACCAGAGTGAGAGTTACTTTGTTGTTCGGTGAACTGGTTACAAAAACGTTCCCTTCAGAGCAGTGTGAAACATCACAGGGAGCATCACTTGTCGGGGCTTTTCGGAAAACCCTCTGGTGGGGGGCTCCTCACGGTGCCCTGGCCTTTCTGTGGTACAGAAATCGAGACTACCTCGCCTGCGGGGAGCTCCCTGGACAGAGTGAAACCCCGAAGTGAGCGGTTTTGGTGTGCTTTTCTCTCTTGAACCTGCTGCCGTACGGGGGCACTGCTCAGCTGAGCGAGGCATGTGCCGCTCCGGCTGCGGGCCGAGCTGAGCGCTGGCTGTTCGCTGCTGGTGCCTGCAGAGTGCAGCTTCTGCCCACACATCTCCTCCACGGCTCGCCTGGAAGCTTCTAAAAATAGCCCTGATACCGGTGGAGTAATAGAAAACAAGAGCTTGTTTTTCATCGCGTATTAGTTCATACCTCCCTGAGACAAATCCCCCACTTGACTCCTCAGGGTGGTCAAATGAAACGTGGACAATTTTGAGTTTGCAGGGATGAGCGAGTGGCACAGAAAGCGTTCTATTTTACTTGAAGACAAAAGTCAACAGCCATGGTAAATTTGGTGGAGTTTACAAGAGAAACGGTAAATTTAACAGCATTTGTAAGAGATAGTGCGCTTCCCTTTGTGCGTGCAATGGGAGTGAAGGGGGCTGAGGAGACACTGAGTTTCTGGTTTAAAAAGGACCTAAAGGTGTGATTTTTTTCAGCCTTTTCAGGCATTTTTGTGGACTCTGAGCGTTCAGTGCTGTCTTCTTAATGAGAGCTGAGCAAAACTAAATTCAAAAGCACTCTGCTTGTTAGGGATAACTCAGATACCTGTTTCCAAAATGAAATTAGTGCCACTTCTAACAGCACAAACGACTTTGACCTGTGTTTTCAGTCTGTGTAAAATGAGATGTGAGTGAACGTCATGTGTAATGCACAGAGCCTCCAGGTGTGTCTGCTTGCTTCCTGTCAGTCCAGTTTGGAGGATTTTGAGTTAAAATGGTTTTGCTCTGGCAAACTCCCCCCATATCCCTTTTGAGGGTTGAGCACTGCTCAGGGCTCCTCTCTGCAGCACCTTGTGAGGCCATGCAGATCTTTGCTGGTTGTGAAGAGCCAAAGGTCTGATTTTAAGTGGTTAAGATGGGAATTGTGTTACGTTCCAAGGAATACAAGGTCTGAAATGACCTAAGGCCCTAAGTTACTGGAGTGATTGCAAGGCGAAGTGTGATGGATCTGCGGTGTGTCAGGTGGTGGCACAAAACCAGTCAGGAAAGGTGAATCTGGAACTGTTCAAATCCTTCGTTGAAAAGCTACTCGTGATTGTTGAGATTAAAATAGCTATTAAATAGTTCCTTGGGTTTTCATGTGCTTTCTTTTAATTTAGTGTGTTAATTTTAAAAAGCATTTTGCAGTAAAAGAAGCCAAGCAAGGCAGTGACTCTTGGAGCCTCTCTAAGAGGGAGCAAAGCCCTGGGAGGCTCCACGTTGCCGGTGCTGCCATGCAGGAAGGTCCAGGTGGTGGGGAAGGACAGGAGGATGTCATGTAACAGTCAGAAAAAAGACAGGAGCTGTTTGCCTGCCTGAACTTGTCAATAATGAAAGCATCTTAGCCATGGAAACCTGTTCACTTCTGCTCTCTAGGAAACTCCAGGAGAAGCTGTAGAAGCTTTGTTGGAAGTCGGGTGTTGGTGAAGGCTGGGCTTGCTGCAATGCTGAGTGTGGTGGACAGCACTGTGGAAATAAAGCAGCAGCCACAGACTGGAGCTGTGCCCTCTCTCTCCCCCCTGGCATCACGCTTTGCATATTTCTCCTTAATTTCGAAGCAGAACTATAAATAGGAGTTGGGAACTGTGTGGATGTGGTGATGGATATGGGGTTTGTTTGCTGTTCTCACCCACTCTCCTTAAAAAGGAGGGCTAAGCTTAAATTAAGAGCTAATGATGGAGCAGTTTGTCATCCCGTGCCATGTCCTTGATCCATTTCCAGCGCGTTGGCTCCATCCTCTGGACAAATATCACTGGTTTCAGCAGGGCTGGGTCTAGCCCTTTGTGTGGATCTTTCGAATTTTACCATGAACACAAATACAATAGGCTCAAAATAAACTTATTTCTTCCAACTGGCTCCTTGGAATCCCTAAAGGTTTATATTAATCTTTTATCTTTGCTTAGGAAAACATCTGTGCTGTTTCTTGGGGTATGCAGTAAGAGTTCCACCTTGATATAGGTTCCTCCTGATCCCAGGAGATAGGACATAGAAAATGAAGGATGAAAACAGCAATAAAAATTTTCTAAGGCTGATTAAAAAATATGATTTATAGTCAGGGGCCCGGTTATAAATCTCATCAGCACTTGCTATTTGCTACAGTTATAGCTGTTGCTGCATCGTTGAAAGAAAGGTTAGTAAAGAATTAAGTATGTGGTGGTTAATTCGTATGGTTACTCGCACAAGTTGCAACTGGCTTGAAAAATGCCGTTGTTAGTAAAAGCAGGAGAACAGTGGTACGTATTTATAGTCATGAGGGTATCTACCATTTAAAATCAAGTACAGCCAACCTCGTTTTGGGGTCTGAAATGTGGAGAACATGTCAAAGCTTTAGCAGGGTAACACCGGCTGCTCCTGGTGGCAGGAATTTGCGCCACGGCTGGTACCAGTTCAGCGATTCGGCTTCACCCTTGGATTTAGTTTATTGTATCATAACTTCATACGGTGTGTCTGGCCTTGATGTGTCTTCGGGTACTGTCCTAAGAGCACCCCAAGCCCCCAGATTTAACCTTTATAGGTTGTTAGTAAGTCCTGGAGGGGGTGTCTCCTCTGGGACCAGGCAGCTGGTGATGGAACCTCCTACCCTGGCGCTTGCAGCTTGGCATGGCCATGCTGCAATCCCTGAATTCCTGAGGGGGGACTGCTGGGAGCCCCCCTGTGTGTCCCAACTTGTGTTGCTGGTGGCAGAAGGAGGGGATGGGACACCCCGTGGGCCCAGTTGTGCTGGGTTTGCCTGGGACAGAGTGTGGGCTCAGTGCCAGGCCCAAGCCTCGCACGGGTCTATTCTTGCTCAGGGAAATGGGCAAATCTTGGGTTCGAATTTAGGAACAGATTTCCCTTTACTAAATAGATTGTGAATCCCGTTCCTGTTGTCCAAGTGGAGTGAAACCTGTCCTAAATAACACTGTGGGAGAATATTTCGGTTGTGATTTTTTTTTTCTTTTGTGATGAGCTTTGCCATTTAACATCATTAAACTCAGTTATCACAATTAAGGGGTTTTTTTTCCTACTTTTATTGGATATTTTGAGTTGATTTACTTCAGTTCCTGAATATGGAGGTTTAATGTTCCTAGTTTTGTCAACCTAAAAAACTTGAGCTTGAAAAAACTTTCTGAGAGCTGCACAAATCCAAGGAAGAGCACTTTTTATTTCATCATGGGGAGGCTGGAGTTGTTAGTGAGTAAATTAATGAGCTGTATAATTACAGCACAGGTTGACAGGCAAAGCTTTTGCAAACCATTGCTCACCAGATGCTGTAGAGCCAGTACTTTCTGCCCTGCTGCTCTGTGGAGGAACTGAGGGATCAATTCCAAGTAGGAATTGGTTACATTTGCAAAATTTTCTTGTAGTGTCTTTTCCCTTATAAATATCTTCTTTCCACACACCTGGTGCTGATTCAGTTGTCGATGGTCCAACCAGTGGCTTTGGAGGTGCATCTGCAGAATTCTGTGGTGTTTTGGGAGCTCAATCACGGTTCCTGTGCACGCACAAGTGTCCCTTTAGCTCTGTCTATCTTGGCGTGCGCAGAAATGGAATTTAAGGCAGGAAAAAAATCATCCCCAGAAAGTAGAGTTACTGTTCTAACTGGATGTAACTGCAGTTAGAATTTGGGCCCCACCACTTGCCTGTCAGCAACCGCTTTCCTCCCGGCAGCAACCAGCAACAACCACAGGCACCGAGCTGTGGTTGATCTGATTTTGGGGAAAATTGTTTAGCAATTACTGCTAATCGCTGGCTGATACCTGCGTAGCGTCCAAGCTCAACTGTACGTTTGCCTTGCGCGGGGCAGACTTGCAAACACGATCTGGCACCCAAACAGGCCTGTGCTAGACTGAAATTATTCATGTGTAGCTGGATAAGTAAACAAATAAGGAATTTGGAGACTTTCGAGATTATTGAGTATTTTTCATTTGGGTATCTGTCTTTTTTTAACTTGGAGCCGCTTGGGATGGTCTTGAAACCAGGCTTTTAGGCTTAAAGGTTCATTTTATTGGTTTCCTGGGTTGGTACTTGTAACAAATTAATGGATTTAATAAACTCAAAAGAGTCTTAAAAGGGGGAAATTCTTCTCCAGGATGATGGACATATCCCAGCCTACAGGTGCTGGACACTTGGTCAGGTTGGTGTCCCCGCAGAGCTGAGCTGTACGACCCCGATGGCTCAGCTCTGCTCTTCAGCAAAATCTCCTTTCCTTGAATTATCCCTTTGACGCTTCCAGGTGGCAGAAAAGGTGTGTGAGCGCTGGGAGGGGAACAAGTGCCTGTGCTCAGGGGTGACGTGAGGTGAGAAGGGAAGCGGCAGCACAGGGGCTGTGCCGGCCCGGAGCTGCAGAGCATGGAAAATGCTCCGGATCTCAGATGTGTACGTTGCAATGGCCTGGAGGCAGCTTAATCTTATAGGGGAGGGATTGGCATCGTGCACAAACCCAGCAGAAATGGGCCTTGGCAGCACTGGAGGCCCCGGGACAAGCTGTTCCCAGCAGTTTATCGCTCGTGGGAGCTCACGCTCGCTGCGCTGCTGACCCGGGGAATGTGCCTCCTGCTTTGGTCTCAGCCTGATAGTCCCCTCAGCCAGGCTCTATCCCAGCCTGAGCCAGCCTTCTGGGGAAATCCTGCATGGCTGCCTTCTGCGGGGGGTTTGCTGTGGGAGGAGGGCTGGAAACCCACCCTTGGGGTGGTGGCAGACACGGTTGTGGGGCTGGAAAGGGGAAGAAAAGAGTGTAATGGACATAATGCCTCCTCAAATACAGGTCATGCCCTGCTTTTTTCCAGGCTGGGGTGGGCAAGTTCCACAGCATCCCCGTGTTCCAAGGCACCTGGGCAGCTGGGTGCCTTGGGACTCGTTTCTGCCCCGCTTGCTGACGCTGGGATGTTGCAGTGGGTTATTGGGGAAGAGCTAAAAGCGCTTTTTGCTGTTCTCCTGGATGGTTTTTGGCACTGAGGGAACCTGCAGCTCTTGCAGAGCGTTCAGCATCCCTGAGCTGCAATGCTATCGTAACATCAGACCTCACTGGGGTTTGGCTTGGGGCTCCCATCCGGAAGGATTAAAATGCCTGTGTTAGACAGGAATGTTACCCTCGACAGAAATTTCCGTATAAAACCCTCGCCTTGTCCTTTCTCCTTATATTCCCCCCGTTTGTCTCACCCTGACTTCTTTTTATGGCTGTTTCTGCTTGGCAAACACCACCCTGGTCGTAGCTGCCTGTCAGCCTTCAAGGGAGCTTCTGCAGGCCCATCAGGCTTGAAAAATTAAAAAAAAAGAGATTTTTTTTTTTCCTTTTTTTTTTTTTAGGCTTGTTTTTGGCAGTCTCGAGCTTTTTGCCCCATTGTCTATGCCTGGAGAAGGAAATGTGTGAGCAGTGGATGGGGTGGAGGATGACATGGGGGGAACCCCACGGGCCTCTCCCGGTGCCCGGGTGGCCTCAACTGTGGCTCTTGCCTGTGGGATGGGGCACCCTGTCCCTGCGTGGGCTGTCCCGGTGCCGCTGTGCCAGGTGGGATGGCACTTGCACCTTGAAAGGCTCCCCAGCCCTGAGCTGGCAGAGGGCTGTGTGGTTGTTGGCTGCGGCCTCGGCGCTGCAGGGCATGATTTCAACCATGTCTATGGAGACCAATTTCAACATCAAAACAAACCAGCGTAAGTGGAATTTATATTACCTTTTAAAAAGGCAAGTCAACAGAGCTGAGGGCTCTGCTTCGAGGAAGCCTCTCGGGTTTGTTCAGGGAATTACTGCAAATGTTTTACGTCCTTTTGGAGGCTCCAGGCAACCTCGGGAAGCATCTGCCAAGGACAGCTGTTGAAATAGCCCAGGTTGTGTAGCTGATCAGGGGATTTTGGGGCCCGTGGTGTGAGAAAACACTCCCCCCATCACCAAACATCCTACGCTGTCTAATTTTCAGGGCCAGGCTGCTCTCTAGGTAGTACTTTTTCCCTCCCAAAGCAGTGTTTTCATTTTGTGTGATGGTGGTCAAGAGCAGTCAGATCAAAGGCCCGGATCCCAAGTGTCTGAGGGTGTGCAAGTTTAGGTAAAGCTGAGAGGTGGAGAAATAATCTGCTGTCCAGAGGTAGAAAATATCCCTGCAGCAATGTCACAGCAGTGGAAGGTGGAATGCAGGTAAGAAAATGCTGCAGTGGAGGTGTGTTGTGGTCTGGCCCAAAGCCCTTTGAAGAGGCAGGTTAAAGGTGGGCTGGGGGTGCTTCACTCCCCCCTCTGAAATGTGCTTGAATACTGAGTGCTCAGATGGAAAACTGAACCTTGGAAACTCAGTAATAGGTGCTTAAAGAAATTTCACAGGTGTGTTTTGTCTTTTCCAAGGTGGTTAGAGCTTATCCCCTCTCCCTCGGTCTGGGGAACAGAGACTTACCAAGCTGCTGAGCTTAACATTTGAAAATAGGAGGGCTTAGGGATTCTGGCCCAGGTACAAGCATCAAATTATGACAAGGTGAATAGTGACTTAAGTGCTTACTTTGTGATAGGAGGAGGCTGTGCCAACAAGCTGCCAGCTTAGAGATGTGTTTTAATCACCTGGGTACCTCCAGGCAGGTGGATTTGTGAGTGGGATGCTGGTACGACCTGGATCCTCGTTCCTTTATACGTCAGCACTGCTGTATCATACACCTGTAACAGGAATGTGTGAATAACCCTTCAGCAGAGCCTCATTTGCATCTCTGATTGCCATGGGGGGAATGTGGTGCCTTTCCAGCTCTACTTCACACTTAGATGTGAAGAAACCATCCTTTGAGCAAAGGACAGATTGAAGCTTCGCAGGAACGTCACTGTGGCCTCTCAACTTCTGTCACTCCGGAAAAATGGGGGCGATAATTTTCAAACTGAGGGAATGTTCCTGCGAAATGTCTCCCTGTGGTAGAGCTGGGCAGCTTTCAGCCTGGTAGATGGGAGTTGGAACAGCTGGAACAGGCTCGGCTGTAGAGCAGGGAGGGAGAAGGATTGTCAGAGATGCTCGTTGTGATACGTGAGAAGAAACTACTCCTTTATTGTCCATGAAATCTCAGTGCTTTGTTGGAGGTATTCACTGCGTAATTTAGATCTTCCCTCTCCAGCATTCCAGGGCAGAGGCGGGAATCTTCCGACCCCATTAAAGTTTCATGTTACTATTTTGATCCTCGTGATTCGGTTTTCAGTACAGAATCACCAGCCTAGCAGGGAGTGCTTGGCGTGTTCATTCCTGTTCTCCACTGCCTACCTACCTCCCTACCTACCTTGGCCAGCTTTTAGAGCTCTCATGGAACAAAACAGCCCTACTAAATATTGGGGGGGGTAGTATCTAGACCAACCGTGGGTGGCGAAAGCGTTTGGGGAAGAGAAAGCAGCAAATGCAAACCTCAGTTTTACTCACTTCAAGGGTCAATTCATGTGGAAGTGTGTCCAGAAATGGCTTTCCTGGAAACGCCGTTGTCTGCAGTGATCTGGTTCCTGCTGCGTCCCCCCAGGCAGTGCCTTTACACTGGGCACGCTTTACATTTTTCTCCCTTGAAGGTGACTCTGTTTGCAAACATTTGCTGCTGACTGAGTTTGCTTTGATGCTTTTGTGGCCTCTGCTATGCAGGGTGTGAGATCTGGGTGCTGAACCCAGCACTGGCAGCAACCACCCCAAAACCTCACTAATGCAGCATCAGTGTGCTCTGTGCAGGCTGCTCCCTTGCTCCTTTGGGTGGGATTTCCAGGTTTTGGGAATTTGGCTTGGCAACAGACAGTGCTGAGGGCAGAGCTCCTGGCAAGGGTGTGGGACAGCTTTGGAGCTGCTCATGGCAAACTGGAAATGCTTCCCCTGTGCCTAGGGGTGCCAGGGAAGAGCTCCAGTCCAGGACAGCCACATGTGTGCTGGATCTTGGGAGGCTTTCCTGTGGATGTGTGCACTTACTCCTCAGCCTGAGCTGAGCTTTGACTGTCCCAGTGTCCTGCTGTAAGAGGGGGACAGGACCCAAACTCCACGCTGTGTTCAGGCTGTACTGCATTTATACAACAGTGTAAAGGTTCAGCTTCATTCCCTGCTCTGTCCCCTGTTATTCCTTATGCTGGATCACCTTTCTGGAGCTGTGGTTTCCTTTTGGAATGGTCTGTCAATAACCTTTTGACGCTCTTCTGGGAGGTGCTGCTCAGTTCAGTTCCCTTTGCTCTTCAGAGAAAGCTGGGATCACGTTCCCCCCACGTGCATCACTTCACATCTATCCCCTTTGGTTTTATTTTGGCTTTTTTTGCTCAATGTTCAGAGCCCTGTAAAGGCTGTGTTTTCCAGAGGGTGCTCATCTGTACCTGAACAACTGGATATCATCAGCAAAATGTTCTGTTCTTCTTTTTATCTGCCTCTTACTTTGAGGCAGGTCCTTCAATGCGTTGCTGTTGTGCCAAACTCCTCCTCCAGATGCAGGATAGAAAGTTTCACTTCATTTCTGTTGCTGTGGCATTATCTTTTTTTGTTCATTCCCCTAATGTGTACGTCCCTCCTTGGCCCCATCAGGCTCCTGGGAATTTGTTTCTGCTGTGACTGGAAGAGGCTGGATTTGCCAGCGCAGGCATTTGCAAGTTGCTCCTTTGGCCTGCCTTGTTTTTTTGCACGTGTGACCTTCCACATCTCAGGAACATTTCCATTTTCCATGTTCCTATACAACCTCAGCCTCTCAGAGAATGACTTATTGATTTTAATAATGCCTTTTACCCTGCTGCTTTGGTATGTTGGCTTCCCCTCTGCAGCCCTTCCTCCCAGCTTCCAAAATCTGTTTGTTTTCCTAGTTTCCATGCCGCCTGCAGGAATTCTGCTCTCTTGACTTCCCACTTGGGTGTTTGTTGTATATATTCTGTATAGGAAACATTCCTCTATACTGCACAGAGCTACTCCAGAAACACCCAGAGTGCAGGGAGAAAATGTGACCCTGAAGAGGAGGTGGTCACAGGTTCAGATGTTTCTGGAGTGGCAGCAGCAGGACTTAGACCTTGAGGTGTCTGTAACAGTCGTGACTCCGGTTTCAGGGTTTAACAGCATAAAGACGTTGGGTTTTGTCAGCCCAGCTGGCAGGCTGCTCACTTTGAGAGCTTTCTCTGTGTGCTTGTTCAGGTGAGGATGGAGCACTGGGAGTTTTCGCAGACGCGCAGAGGGGTATCTTAGGGCTTGGGGGGAAGAGAAAAAAGGAATGTTTCATTAAAGCAGTGCAATGAAGTGAACCAGAGTGTGTTTGCAGGGCAGGAGCTGCTGCAGTGCTTAGCTGAGAGCAGCACCTCTGAGTGTTTATCCTCTTTGAATATATATGTACTGTGTGGTTATACAGAAATACTATTAAAATTAAAAAAATATTAATTACCCAGATGCATTTCTGGGAGGGAGAAGAGATGCAGAGCGCTGATGTTCCTTCTGGGACTGTGGGGATTCTGGATCAGAAAGTGAAATAATTTCTCAGCTGAGAGCAGAAACAGCACGTGATTGACAGAGTGGCTGTTGGCGAGCAAAACCTGGAGCTCACCTAATTCCAATATTTACAGCAGT
Source organism: Oxyruncus cristatus (assembly GCA_013399855.1). Classification (NCBI taxonomy): domain Eukaryota; kingdom Metazoa; phylum Chordata; class Aves; order Passeriformes; family Cotingidae; genus Oxyruncus; species Oxyruncus cristatus. The sequence goes on along the minus strand of VXAY01001546.1, from coordinate 258,071 downwards.
TTCATCACCAGCACTTTTAAACTCACCTAATTCCGCTGTTTTGGTCTGGGTGTCTTGGCCGCACAGCCCTTCATCCAGTACCAAGGTGTCAGCTGAGATACCAGAGAATAAATCACGTGACACAACGTTTGCAGCTTTTTCTGCTGAGCAAATAATACACAATGAATGGGAGGCTTTAAAAAGAGTTAACTCTCAGATCACCTACTTAAAAAAAAGCGACTTGTTCAACGCACATGATCGATGCCGATATAAAACGGGTCTGTATTTTTTTCCCATGCAAGAATGACAAAAGCTGTTGTACCGTCCTCCAAATCTGCTTTGGCAACTGTAAGCCACCCCCATTTTATTAAACAGCTCTCTTTCCTCCTAATATATACAGAACTGTTTGCTGTGTAAACATCTTAACTGCACATCTGCTTTTCCCCAGATATGAAACACAGTTAACTTTTTGCCCCGCTCGCTGAGGCCGATCACTTTTTTTTTTTTTTCCTGCTGGCCAGATGAAATAAAACTGGGTTTTGTAGCAGATGCAGCGCAGCTCACTTTGGAATCCTGCAGGTGTTCCCCCAGCTGGGAAGTGTGGAAACGTGCCATTTCGCTGAGATGATGGGGAGGTTTAGATATGTGAGGGCGTTAAGAATAATTCTCCCTGTTAACAGTGGGCTTTGTCCCTGGTGGGCTCCATGTGCTCCGCAGCTGACTGGGGCAGCAGCTGTTCTATATTTTAATGGGAGAGTTATAAAGTTAGAAACATGGATGAGCATTCAAAACACAAGCAACTCTTCGCAGCCATGGAAACGGGATTCAACAATAAACTTGCATTTGTGAGCCTTCCAAACAAAATAATCCCACTGCACTGCCTTCAGGTGGTCTCAGGGAAGTGAATGAACTTGCATTTTGATTTCCTTAAGTTCTGTTTTCTCAAAGTCCTATTTTTTATTTTTTTTCACTCTTTCCCCCCTGATTTCTATTTCTAAGGAGATACCAAACTTTGCACATGATCCTGATTTAGGTCCTTCTCCAACGTGGACACATTTATATGCGAATCTTTCCTGGGGTGTGTTGTTGGTAATGGTCGTGCTGGTAGGATATGGAGAGGGCTGAGCAAACATTTTGCTCTCCTATAATTCCTTGGGATTTCAGTGTTCTTTGTAATCCAAGTAGCTCTTCAAACTCTTGCTGTGTGTTTGCTGCAGCTCCATGTGCTGTGCAGGGAGCAGATGGGGCTCTGCTTGCCTGGAGAATTGGAGGAACCTGTGGCTTTCCCTCCTGACAACACACAGGATTTTTGGTGTGCGAGAGCTCTCCTCGCTCAGGCTCCGAACCACCTTCTCATTGTGATCGTGGTCTTTCGTGCTCAGTCAGGTACCCAAACCAAGCCCAACCACCCCCTGCCAGTGCCTGCACAGCCCTGCTGCAGTCCCTCCCTGCTCTGCTCCTGTTTGCTTGGAGAGGCTGCTGTCGTTCCAGCTCCTGGTTCTCGTGGAATTGCTGTGTTCAGTGAGATGTGGAGGGCTGTGCAGGCTGAGTAGTGCATTTATGGGGCTCACGGATGAGGTACAGCTGCCTCATACTTTTCTCTCTGTATGATGATCAGTTTGGGGGCATTGTCAGATAAGCAGAGATTGAAAAGGAAAACTTACAAGTGCTGGTGGTGAAAATGATGTAAATATTGGCAGGTCATGAAGGTAGAGTAAATCCTTGGGGGAGTTCAGGGACTCCAGGGACAATTTGTGGTTGCTTAGTTTGCTCCAGGTGCCCTGTAAGTCCTGGGATTGAAGGGGGAAAAGCCACTTGAGCCTCCTCCGGGCACCTGTCAAGAGAGAACTGCCCCTTTTAAACCCAGAAGCAACAGAACCTTTTGTTTCTTGGAATGGGCAATGGTGAATTCCACAATTTGGAAGTTCAAAGGTTGGGTAAAAGAGCAGCGTTCATGCTGGGGGCTCTGGGGAGGCACAGCTCCTTTGTGGGGAGAGGAGAATATTAGTTAACAGGCTAAGTGTGGAGGTGAGGAGTTGCATGGAGGAGGAGGAGCAGACATTTTGCTCAGTACATGTGTGGAATGAGGAGGAGCCTTTCCATCCAAGTGGATTTGTGGTGGTGAGCAGGGAGGAATCTCTCTGGGGAGAGCAAGGAGCTTCCCACAAGCCAAACTCTGTATCAGAGCCTTTCCACCATGGAAAACGCCAGTTAAATCCCCCCCTCCGGAGTGGAATTTTGCTGTCAGTCCAACTAAAGCTCAGTGGGCAACAGGTTTGTCCTTCTGCAAAGGAATTACATCTTTAGTCTTCCATGGACTCAGGTCTGGATCATGGTGGCTTTGCAGACTCCCCCAGTACCTGACAATGACGGTGGTAGTAACAAACTACCTCAAAATACGCTCACTACAATATGGTAAGAGATCTTTATTTAAAAATTTTGTACACCAAAGGGTTAACTGCTACATTTTTTTTAAACAAGAAATAGGATTTTACATATTACAAAAGATGTTATTAGTTCTTGAAAATTAGAAATAAATTTTATGAACACTGTACATGATACATCTGAGTTGTAAGAGCAGGAACAGGACCGAGTGCCTGGAAGTGATATAACTTAACAAGGAAATGCACTCCATTCTTAGTATACAACATAATATTTCTGGAAAAATAGTATGTTATGTCTGAAAATGCTGCATCCCAGTAACTACCAACAGTGTTCTCAGGAGTGTTCTCGTGGACATTTGTGCCCAGCCCAGGTTTTTTTCCATTTGGAGTTTCTTTCTTTGTTGGAGGAATTTTCTTCCTATGGTCTATTTTTCTTGGAGAGAGCAGAATGTTATTCCATGGCATAGTTAACACAATCTGCATATAAAAACCTGATGCAAAGCATTTCTTGCGGTGTAACTTCACCTCCAACCCAGATCAGAAAAACCCACTGTGATAGCACATAAATGCCTACAGAAATAGATTTTTATTGACTGTTACCTTTTGTTACAAAGTAGTTAAAAAGAAATATATTTCAGCTTATCGGATAACCGTTACTTTGTGTATCATTCGGACTACATAATTTTTTTCTTTTTTGAGATTCAGTGTAGCTGCATTAGAATTTAAAATAAAAAAACAACACGGAAGGTCACTTTTAAATTGCATGACCTATTGGCTGGGGAGGGGGTGTGAAGTTGTACAGGATACTATGAACATACAGTTCTCATACAAAAGCGTAGTATGGATCTAGTCCAAGGAAGGTAATAAAAACCAGGATTTAAATCTTTATACACAAAGTGACAATGCCCATGTTATACTATGGAACACATCTACTAATTGGGAATTACAGGTGTAATGTGTGAATAAAAGATATCAACTTACTAAACAAATTTTTTTTTTTTCTTTTTAAAAAGAGAGCGAAATCTATAAATAAAATAGTAAGTGCTTTCTCTCTGGTAATATCTTTGGCTGCCGTGGGGCCGCTGCAGCCCTAGAAGGCGTAGGGTCCCACGATGATGGTTAACCTGAGCACCGAGCTCGTGCGGTAGTTCAGGCTGTTCACTGTCAGCATCTCCAGGTCCACGATGTGCTCGCGGGGCCCCGTCAGCGACTTCACCAGCACCAGCATGGCGCTCACCGTGCTCGTTTGCTGCAAGGACAACAGAGCTGCGCTCAGCCAGGCGGCCCCCCGGCCACGCAGCCGGGGCAGGCGTGCTGCCAGCGCCTCCCAGGGGCCCTGCCTCGTCTCACCCCTGGCCTCGCCGCAGGGGCAGCTTCACCGGGCTCAGAGGGGTGAACTGCGCTGCCAAACCTGCGCCTGGCTCTGCTGACGCCCCTGAAGGACGTGGGATAACCTGTCCCAGGACGGGCTTTGTTTTTATTCCCTATCTGTCAGTTTTTTAAAGTAGAGAGAATGAGTAAAATAAGAGGCTTTATGTCTTTAACAGTGGTGTAGCTGAGGGGAACTGTCATCTCGTGGCTCGTTCTCCCGAGGTCATGCTGTCCTCCTAAACACTGGGAATCTTTGCTACAGGGCTGTACCTACTGCCAGCCCCGCCTTGCACTGCTCCAGAGCTCGCTTCCCAGGCTGGGATGGTGCTCCTGGGGAAGGCCCTGTCCGTGGCATGCTGCTGCTTTGGTAAATGGTGTTGTCATTCCCAGGGGATGAGGAAAGGGGAAACTCCCTCTCTCCCTTTGCCTACTGCGAATATTTTCTCACCATGTCACAGGAGTGGGGTGTGCAGATGAATCCAATGCATCTGCTGTATCCAAGATCCAGCTCAGAGTTTGACTAAACCAGTAGGAATAACTTCCCAGTAAGCCTTTGTTTACCACAGTCCCCTGGCAGGAAGAAACACGTGCTTCCTTATTTAAGGCCTCTGATTTCTTTTTGGGTGCAACAAGAGGAAGTTGGAATTGTTACCCTAAGGGTCTGTCTGAAGGTTAGACTGGGGTCTAAGCCAAGTGAGACCTGGAGGGATCTTGTTCTTATTTTAAGCAAAGAACCGGTTGCATTTTGGGGGTGGTGATGGGGTTTTGATGTGTAACAAATCCAGGGAAAAGCACTGGATCATAGGTTATGTCAGAACAAGTGAGATATAGGTGAGCAGTCCCTTGTTTCCCATCTTGGGGAAACATGGTACGGTGTTGGATCAAAACCCTCTAACCCCTAGATTCGAAGGAAAACAACTAAAAATGAAAACCTTCCAATGAACGTATTTCGGATAGAAGCTTTTGTGCTGATTCTGTTTTACTGAGTATAAAGCTACATCCGAAGGGAAAGGATTTCCCAGGAATTCATAAATATTACAAGGGTCCAAGGAAATCAGATTTCCTCCCCAAACCCTCTAAAAGCAGATGTTCTGGACACTTCGAGTCATATGGATCTACTTGAATGCATCCCACCAACAGGAAACAGTATTATTCCAAGTGGTTTTCTGAAATAGTTGCAGCACTAAATGAATACGATATAAAGCCATAGTAAATTGGGCTGAGCTGAGCTTGGGATGAGGCTCTGATTTCTAGAATGCTGTTAGTGTTTTTTGGGGTTTTTCTTTTTGCCAGCTGAGAAATGTGATTGAGGTGGTTGTCCAGGGACCCCGGGTGACGCCCTCACGAACACGCGTGTCCGGGGTGGCAGCGCCGCTGCCAGCCGTACTCACCCGCAGGTAAAACTCCCCGTTCTCGTTGCCGGACTTGATCCGGAAGGTGTTGATGGTATTGGGGTAGATGGTGGTGGCCTGGATCTGGAAGATGTCGGAGGGCACTGTCCTGTCGGAGCGGATGCTCATGTACTTGTACACCACGGAGTAGGGCAGCTCCCGGCAAATGGCGTTGGACACGGGGCACACGCAGCGGCTGCGGCACACACGGGGGGGACACACACGTTAGCACGGCGCTCCCTGCTTTGTGGGAGCCTAACAGGAAAGGAATCTCCTCTTACTTCTCAGACGTGAGCACGTAGGGCTCTTGGCAGGGATTTCTCGGGTAGCAGCGGAAGCCTCCGTGGTAGTTCCAGCAGATCTCGTCCTCTCTGCATTCGTTAGTTGTCTCGCACTCGTTGATATCTAGGAGAAAGGGAAAGGGACTGCGTAGCAAACTCATTTCCAACATTGACAGACACGCTCGCTGTCTCCTCAAAACAACCAAAGCCCAGCCACCTGCTAGTCAGAAACCCCTCATGTTTCAGAGTTCTCATCCTTACTTTTCTGGCTATAAAGGATTTCTCCGTGCAGAAGGGGAATAAGCGTGTTTAGTGAGTGTTAAGTAAGACTGGATATTTTAGCTGAGTGGAGACAGACATTAATCACGTGTAATCCAACTGTGGAACTCCTGTCAAGTTTCTCCTCAGCAAAGAATACCTTTACAGCAGGAGGTGTCCTGAAGACAGAGGAGAAAGGTCTCGAGGAAGAATTGATTTCCTGCCTTTTGTCGGTTCTCATTTGCAATAACCTGGGTTTCATGATCTAAAATGCTTAATTAATGGCTGCGTTTTAACTAAAATGGCTTTGAAAGGAATAATGAGAACTTGTTTATTGTGCAAAGCAGAGCTTCCTTTTTTGCCTGGCAAAAGAAGCCTTCAGGGAGGTTGGGACTGTCAGCCCTGCACTGTATTAATGCTCCTTTTCCTGTCACTGCCAAAACCCCACTGTCTACCTACACGGGCTGCTGAATTTCAGAGGCACAGAAAGGATTTACTCAAATGTAATCAGGTCTCTTTTAGATGCTCCAGCTGTCCCACAACATTCAGTACCAGCTGCTGTTAAGGTAGAAAAGAACTTAATCTGAATTTTGTAAGAAAAGATAGTGATGAAGAACAGCTATTTTCTCATCTCTTCTGCCAATAATTCTACACCAATTTATTTCTAAAAATAAGGACTTTGAAATCAGGTTCTGGGTTACAGAAGCAGTGGCTCTTGAGCTTAATACATTGCTCTGCAATATTCTGTAACAAGATGAGGGACATTTAACACCAGTGAGGAAGAACCACGAACTTGAAAACCCTGGCATTCGGTGGCACCTGGCCAGAACGTTTATTTTTCTAAACACAAATTATCGAAGCTGCTGAAGGCTTGCATTTTTTCGTCTTCTGTTATCAGAACAAACATATCTTCAGTTTCTACTGTGACTGGATTTCGGGATCTCTCTAAAGAGAAACATGATATAAAGCCATGTTTCATGTTTGTAAAAAAACCAGCCTGATTTTATTCAGGGATGTTTAACTCTGAAACTTGGACCCACTACCTCGACATCTAAGTTTTACCTGGGGGTTGCAAACCCTGGAATTTTGTCCTAGGAATCTGAAGGACTTGGAGTTGGAGCTGCAGGATTCAAATAAGATTAACTGAATATCGTATCATCACCAAATGCTTTATCGGCGTATCTTCTGCTACCAAAATAATAACCCTGGCAGGAAATACAAACTTTAGAGAGCAGGTGTTCGTAGTCCCAGCTGAAATGGTGCTAATAACTGCAGGGATTGGAGGTGAGGGCACTTACCTTGACATGTTCTGCCTCCCACTACCTGGTATCCTTCAGGACACACACAGGAGAATTTTCCTGGCTCGTTGACACACTGGTACTGGCATATATAACTTGAGGTTCTGCATTCATCAGTGTCTGCAGAGAGCAAGGAGCTCAGTTACTGCCTCTTGAAATCTGCCTTGTTACACAACTGAATGTGACAGGTAATGCTTGGGGGGAAAAAAAAATAGTCTGTCTACAAAGAATGTTGTGAAAACCCTCAGAGGTGCTGCTCGATGCCTCCGAGTTGCAGATGGGAAGGCAAGTTCTACTGGGGTTTTATCGATAGTCTTCCAGAAGGAGAGTTTGGGGTTTGAGGAAGCAGAAGCTAAATTAGGCTTCAGGATAGGTTTGGGAAAAGAACTCCTGAAAGCCTGTGTACTTGTAGTGTTCCAAAGTGGGATTACTTTGAGGGGGAAAGAAACACAGATGTGAGATTAGTTTGGAAGGCAAAAATGTTGCCTTTGTATTTGTGCCCTGTGCTAATGGAGTAGCTCTTTGGGAAAGAGGAAAAGGGGGTTTTTGCCTTCTAATAATATTCAGTGTATCCCATTCTCCTGCTTTTTTATCCCTGTGCAACCATCATTTCCCGGTGAGAGAAGTCTGGTGTGAAACAGAATTTAACAGTGAGTGCCATTAACAGGAAATTCATTTCAACCTCTCAGGGCTGGGAATTGGCTTGGGAAAGAGCAGAGCTCCCTCCTACCACCTCTGAGGTTTGAGCCCAGCTCTGGGTTTGAGGTCAGGGATGTCCTTGGAGGCTGCATTCTTGCTGCTCCCCGTTCTGTTCAAGTAGGATTAGCTTAAGCAGCTTGGCCAGGGAGCATCTGGGAGAGCTCCTCAGCTCCTTTGGGAGGGCAGTGCTGAACCAGGGACCTCTCTTGCTCCAAAGGCTGGCAGAAAGGACCTGGGGCTTTCAGGGTGAGCTCATGGGTGTCCAACAGGGGATTAGAGCACCCCTGTGGAGGCTCTGGCAGAGGAGCTGGAGTGTTGATTGTATAATCATCAGGAGACACGCTGTTTGTGTACACAGGCCTGAAAGCCCCTCAAAAGCACAACTGTCACTTCCTTCACGTCAGCAGTTGGAGGGTTGATTTCCAGAGGAGCCCAACAGCACAGAGAATTGCCCTTGTTTTTGGTTTGCATTCCAATTCATTTAGTGGTCATCAGCATCAGACCACACACAATTCCAGGGAGTCTGGGAAATAAGGGCTCCGGAGCCTTGTTCCTCCCAGCTGTTTCCCAGGTCTTGTCTGGCACTTATTGTAGAGATACCCACCCCTACCTGTACCTCAATGCAGCCACTCAGGTGTGAATTAGCCCCATTTGCACCCTAAAAATAAGTGTCTCAAAGGTTTTGGCTCCAAACCGCACCCACTCGAGGGTGGCTCCACTTGGATTATGTCTCTCAGTTCACAGAAAAGCTTCTGTGGAAAAAAAAAAAAAAACAAAACCCAACAAACCAACAGAAACAAGACCAAAAGTTGCAGTTCCAAGGCACAAAAGGGAATCCCTTACCTTCACAGTTGATTCTGTCACTGCTTAACTCAAAGCCTGGGTTGCACTGACAGATGAAAGAACCCAGTATGTTGTAACACTGTTGCGCACATGGGTTGTTGGCGTCACACTCATTTATGTCTGAAAGGGAAAGTCGCAGGTATTTACCTTCGGTAGGTGGTAACTGGGCTCAGTGCATTTAGTCCCTAGGCTGGGCCTACTGCTCAGCAGCTCAGCTGACTCTCTCAATGGAGATCTGCCACCACTGGAGCAACCTTAGGTCTGTGCTTTACATTCCGTGTAAAAAAGAGCATTTTTCCAGGAATGGGAGTTATTCTAATGTGTGATGAATTCTCCCAAAAATGTTTAGTGTGCCTATTAAACTCCACATTCCAGTCCCCCCCTTTTTTTTTTTTCCAGGTATGAAATGCCAAGTCTCTATAAATAATTGATATAAGGAACACATACTGATAAGACCTCTCAGCGTGCAGCGGTTGAGATTTATTTGCGCTATTTATTACCCTTAAAATCGGTTCTTTGAGATTCCATTGCAATTATAACACGAGCCTTGGAGGCCGGGGGGGGTTGTGCAGCGCTCTGAGGCCCTGGACCGTATTGGGGAAGGTATGTTTGTGTGCTGCCTGTTTTCCATGGTGCTGCCCGTCCCGAGAACATGGCTGAGGTCTCTGCTCTGAGAAGGGAAGCAAATTTATAGAAGTCCCATCACCTCTGGAATCTATAACCCTGGTTTTTCCACAGGCTGTTGATGAACTGCTGCTCCCCTGCCATTCACTGCATAGATTTTACTGTGTGTTCCCTTGTATTCCTCCCCTGCATGTTTTCCATTGGTATTTGTTTATCAGATAATGAGGAGAAGATTCATTTGGAAAAAGAACCCTCTGAGTTCATGGCTTTTGCAAATACTTATAAATGTCAGCAACACTGTAATTTAGAGATGCAGCTCAAAAATGACAAACGTTAGGCACCCAGAAAAATGAGACCAATGAAGAGGATATTAATCCTCTGGATGATGAATGTCTTAGTCTTGAAAAGGACTGATAATAGGGGAAAACTCATCACAAATTTTTTTCTTCCTTTGTTTTGTTCATTTCTGGCAACAGTGCAAAGAATGCGCATCATGCCAATGGTACCAGATGGAATAAATATAGATTTCAGCCATAAAGAACTTCTGACCATTTCTATCACCACTCTCTTGATTTTTTTTTTTAATTATTTTTTATGGCCATTTTCTCTGCACTTCGGACACGGTTACCCTTTTATTATTACTCTAATCCTTCTAGAACAGAACCTGTGATTTCAAGCTTGACATCAAGTCCTGACGTTTTACTGTCAAGTGTCCCGTAGTGCTTAATTTCTAAGGGGACAGATCACTGCTGAAAGGTCATTTTTGGCGAACTTGCTTTCAATTTCTGACGTTATTTTCTAGATATTCAGATGTTCCCAGCTGCTTTCGTTCCTCACTACACTGCCCACGTGCTGAGGACAATTACACTTAACTGCAGAGGTTTGGTGCTGCTTCCCTTGATTGCCACTTCCAGCCTTTGTGTGTGTGCACTGGCAGTAATACTGGGGAAGGCAGCGATAATGCAAACTGAAGGAATAATCAGATAGGGACTTATAAACCTCTCTGCCAGCCAGATCACAGGTGTTCAGAAGGCTGCAGTTGCTCCCTATCCCTCCTGCGCTTGGGTCACTTGCAGAGGGGGACGCTGGGTGTCCCTGCTCGCTCTCCGTTTCCTTGCGGTCGGGCTGCAAACCCTGGCAGAGAGGCTTTGTGTCCCGGCGGGAGGGGAGGTGCAGCTCGTGCCGGGCGCTCCTTACCCACGCAGGTGTGGTTGTTGGATGCCAGCTGGAAGCCGGCGTTGCACTGGCAGTAGTAGGAGCCGGGGGCGTTGACGCAGCGGTGATGGCAGTAGGGGGGCAGCGTGCACTCGTCGATGTCTGTGCCACCAAAAAACAGGGGTTAGTCCAAAGGCAACCACGGCCCTTCCCTGCTGCTCTCTGTGTCCCAGGAGACTTAACTGCACTTGGTTAAAGGCAGGGAAAAAAAGCTTACGTGAGCTATCTCTACGGATATTAACAGGAATACTGTTTTTTTTCCTTTGAGCACCTTTTTTTGTAAGTTTTTTATGCCCAGTGCACATCTCAACTCGATTTTTTTATGCAGTCCCACAGTACTGCTTGATCTGGTTTATTTAGTGTAGGTAAAACTCTGTGTTTGGTTCAGCTTTTCCCCCGGGCTCCTTCAGGATCAGACACGATGCCGACAGCACAGTGAGAGTGGCTTGGAGCCCGTATTCCCAAAAACCCATGTGCAGCGCTCCTAGCACACACTAAATCTTTGCAGCTCCATTAGGAACAGTCCAGATTTTCTGTGCGAGTCCAGGGGAATGGTGAGGAGAGAAAATTAATGAGCTTGGAAAGGAAACAGGTGGTGCTTTCGCAGGGATCCCCAGAACCTGCCTCATTCCCCAAGGAGCTGCCATTGCTGCCTGTCCGGGACACCTTTCCAGGTACCAGCACCTGGCTGTGCATCTCGGGCAGCAAGAACCTTCCCCAGATTCTCCCTGATTTGAGGTGGAGTAGCTGCCTTTCCAAGTGTCATTCCTGGTGTGCAGCAGAGCAGGGCTTCCACCTGCGAACCACACAGACCTGGACCAGCCCATTCCTTTCCCTCGCCGTGTTTGCCAAGGTGTCCCTTCCTTCTGGAGGAGATGCTGCCTCTGGTTTTGCCTGGAATACACTTTTGTGATCCCATTACGGTGCCTAAGCTGGGCCTGCTGGAGCTTGGTGGAGCAATCCACGCCGTGCTCCCGACATGTACACAATGGGAGATTTCAAAGGATCAACACTCACACAAATAATTCCAGCGCTCCCTGGAACAAAGAAAGGCACTTCCCATATCCATGCCAGATCTTGAGTTTCCTACCTCCAGCTGTTTCCACCATAGATGTGTTTAGAAAGAGGCCAAAGCTTTTTTTTAATAACGAGGAAAGTGTTTGTTTTAATATCAAATGAAAAAAAATCATCTTTGGCAATTAACCCTTTCTTTGTCAAATCTGCAGTTGCTGTTTGGGGCTGAGCTTAGTGGGGTGTTTTGGACGGTTCTGAATGAAAAGGCTTCAGCTGGAAAATTCCTGGCTGTCCATACGGTAGCAGTTGTCACTGTAACTCTTTTGTGGCAGAGAGAGAAATTTGGAAGTGGAAGTGGAATGAATCAGGAGACACAGTAGATTTCCATCCTTGGCTTTTACAGGACTAAGCTCTTAGAAATTACTGCTTAAAAATAAAAATGCTGTACAATATAGATGTGTGATCAACGCTTTGCTGCTTAGGCACCACATTTATACACATAAATACTTCCAGGATCTGGCTCTGGTTCAGTGGGAATTTTCCTTGTGGGATTGGGCACCTCAGCTCTGTGCAGATCTAAGGGCCGAGCATCATCTAATCCATTGGGCCAAACCTTCTGTTGGAAGTGATGCTGAAAAACAATTCATTCTCTCTGCAATCCTGCATTTCAGAAAAGGCTGATTTGGCAATGTGTGAACAAGGAAACACAATTAAAAAAAAATTAAAAAAAAAATATGGCAATTATTAGTGAATTTAGATAAAAATCAACCAATTGTTAATTTTTCTTTTTTTTTCTCCTTCTACCTCGAAGCCAAAATAGTCTGGAAAATTTTTTTTCAAATTTGAGGAACATTTCCTCCCATATGGAGAACCTCTATCAAGATCTGGCCCCGAGAACACTCTCTGGCTGAGCTGTTAGAAAAATCCCCCAAGACGGGCTTTATTCTGCAGTGCTGACAGGACTAACTGTTGGGATGTACTTCTAATTTAGGTCACTGTGTAATATGTAACACAGGTGTTACTCTTGGGTTTGACCTAAATAGGAGAAGGGAAATTTCCCTTTCCAGACATCTTCACGTACGGATTTAGATGCACAAAAGTGAGTCCAGTGAGACTTTCAGTCAGGACGGTGGAGCTTATTATTAGAAGTGCTGTTGCATGGCAATAATGTAATTTACCTGCTCTAAAAAAATCTAAATAAACCCCAGATATTAAAATTAAAAAAAAGGCAAAACGATTCCTCTACCTCCATTCCAAATTCCTCATCCCACTCCTGCACAGGGAACTGAGAATCAGGTACACCTGTGTTTACACCAGTTTGACAGTTTGGGGCCTGATCTACATTTCTTAGGAAAGAGATAAGAATTTTGGGGTTTATTTCCACAGCCCTTGGCTTGGAACCTTGAAGGAAGAGCCATGCCCAGGTTATTTAAGTTAGACTATCTGTGTACTAAAACCTCCCTGGTTTCTTACCTGCACGGCCTTTTGGGAGGAGATTACAAATAAAAATCAACGACTTCTTACGCGTTTCAAGTGTAGGATCCCCGAGACAAAAAGAGGAAAACCTCGGGTTCTGCTGAGGACGGAAGAAACCAACCCCAAACCAGTGTTGTGCCTTACGGGAGGCTGTCTCCAGTATCACCTCGTGAGGTACATATTTGACTCCCCCCTTTCACAGCTGGTTTTAGTATGTGACAAACCCAAGGCTGCGGTGCCTATAGAAGCAATTAATCCACTGAAATTGTGATTCCAGAGGTGTGGAAGGAAGGCTGAAGGAGCAGGGCAGTGGCACTTTGGCACAGGGTCCCCAAACGAGGCTGGAACAGGGAAGATGATGCCGTGTTTACACTGCACTTGGGTTTAATTACATGCTGTACCTGCACAGGTCCCAAGGGTGCCAAGGGCTTATTTTGGCACAGGGAATAAAGCCTGGGGGGTTTACAGGTTGCAAATCTCATATACCTGCATTCAGAGTTTCCATCTCTTTCATTTATGCTCATAAAACCGAGTCCTGGCCAGGCTGCACAGGGAGGACGTGGAGCAGGGCTGAGGTTTGGGTGGAGGCAGAGCTGCTCCTACAGCTCTGGTGCTGAGCTCAGGGCAAGGATGGGCTTTGGGTTGCTGCCATCACGGACCTGTGGCACTACCTGGGACACTGGGCACCACCCCAACACAACCAATGAACACAGTGGGAAACATGAGGAAAATCCGCCCTGTGGAGTTCACGTGCTGATTGCACTTACAGCAGTTCCTCGTTCCAGGTTTTCAGTGGTTAATTACTGGGCTAAGGTCACTATTCCTTTGCACTTCCGAGTGCTGTAGCTATCTGACACCACATCCCCCCATCCACTTCGTGATCCACATGAAGTTTGCAACTTTATATTGAGAGAAACCCACGGGATTCAGAGCAACACTTACCGACACACTGGTCCCCTCGCTTCTGGTAACCTGGAGGGCACTGGCAGCTGAAGGACCCTCTTAGATTGACGCACATTTGGTCAGCTCTACAGTTATGGGTTCCAGTTGCACATTCATCTATATCTTCATTTAAAAAAAAAAAAAAAGGCAAACACAATATTAGTAATTAATTAAAATACTGAGCCTTAGAAATGCTCTGCCGTCAAGTTTCCTGTAAGTGAAGGCAGCAAAGTTCAAATGTGTCCCCAGGTGTCATCTCAACACTTACTACATTTGCAGGATTTAAAAGGTTACCAAATTTCTGACAGCTTCGAATTCTGATAGACTGCATTTGTAGGTATTTTCAGATGTGGTTATTTTAAGCAATCAAATCCTTTTATTTGTCAAATACCATTAATATTTTGTACTTATTGGCCTAAAACTTCCTGTAAACTTCTTGCAGCTTTATCATATTTTAGTAATTTGACTTTGTTTTGGTTTGGTTTTTTTTTTCCCCCCGTGCTGGTTGGATGTTTCATGTTGAATTACTCTGGAAAATTTCAGCAGATGTAGTTGAACCCTTTCTCAAGGAGCAGAGGAGTTAGAAACATGTTGTTTTGCTGATACTAAAAGGGCTCTGGTGATCTCTCTTGCGTGGTTCTCGTGCTCCACGCTTTGGACAGGGACTTGGAACTTGGGATGTGGTGGCCTTCCCATCAGGAAGAGCTCTGCCTCTTGTCATTCCCATGAAAATTCCCCTAATTCAGTCAATCTGTTACAGCCTTCGGAAACAGTTTCCGTGTGTTTGAACAGTACAGCTGAAAATGCAAGGACTCCTCAGAGTAATTCAGGCAGCTTTTAGTTCACACTGAATGCAGGTTTATACAAGCATAAAGCAGCATTTTCATTTTGCCTACTCATTATAACCGCTGGAGGTACTTAATTATAATTAAACTGCATGTGCTGACAAATGAATTACAACTTGCTTTCTCATCTGAACATCCAGAATGTTGGAGAGCTTTTTATTGTAACATGACACAGTACAGTGAAATGACTTTTTAATTTTGGCATCCTACACAATTTGGAGACTCCAGGCTGAATAAACAAATTCCTTAAAACTTATGATCTCTAGTTTACAAATCTCAGCTGACCTCTCTATTTGTATAGGCACTGGGGATGTTAGAACATCACCAGTGGCAGATTCTGGGTGGTGCTTTGGAAAAAATGATGGATTCTTTCTCATAACAAATGAAAACAATTTTGACCACAAGATTCAACAAAAAATAAACCATCAACAGTTTGAATTCATTCTCAACGTTTGCCCTTTCCCCAAACGTCCAAATATTTTACATACATTTTCTCCTTATCTGACGGGGAAAATAAAGCCCTTTTCTGTTGGGCCGGGCTTCGCATTTCTGCCCAGTGTCAGTCCTAAAGCTGCTGTGTCGGTGCAGGACTTGCTGAGCTCACTGCTGTGTCCTGACAGCTGAAAAGCACATTCCCAGGTGTAAAGGTTTTCAGGGAATACAACTGGCTGCCTCCTACCCGCCCTGGCACATGGTTAATGCTGGAGCCAAAGCACGGGGCAGCTCAAGGCAAGTCTTTGCAGGGACCTCACTGGGCTTTGCATGTGCTCCTAATTCCTATAAAAGCTGGAAATAAAATGGCTCGATACTTACACAGCTCCAGCCCTTTTTGTTGCCGAGTGTGCTGGAACAAAGAGTTTATTTGATCTCTGGGAGCTTCATATATGAGTAAATGTAACATGAGTTCCCTTTTAAGGTGGATTAGTTAAAATGCATCGGATAATAAGCTGCTCCAGCTAAAATGATTCAGACTAGATTTCCTTGTGCACTCAGGCTCTTTGGTTGTTCCTGATGGTAAGTTCAGTTTGAAAGAGGAACAATTATTCCAAATTAGTTTTAGCCTGCTGGCTGCCTCCTCTCTTGGAAACTCTTGGAGGGTTTGAAGTTACGGCCAAAAAGATCTGGGTTTCTGAGAACAACCTTGTCTTGAGACTCGTGCCAAGGAATCCTTTCGAGCTCTCCTAAGCCTCTGGTTCAGTGAGGATCCTGGCCTGGGTGGTGTGTTGTCTGTGTCTCTGTGTCCTGCCTGTCTTCTCCGGGCCAGGAAATGTCTGTCAGTAGGTGGACTCTTCTTGGTGGGCTTTGGAAGAGTTTCACTGTGGCTGCTCTGCATCATCACAGTGGGACTTCCCTTTGTAGTGTCTGCTGATGGCTTTTGTTGGGATGTGATTCCCAGGGCAGTATTGAGTTGGGATCCCCACTGTGTTCATGGTTCATGGGTGGACTGTCTGTCTGCAGTTGTGCAGGGTCTGACCGAACTCTGAGCTGAAGTTTCCAGCTGGTTTTCCCAGTACATCCCCTCTGCAGGGAAATCGGTAACTCCCAGGTGTTCATTATTGCAAGAGCTCATTTTTCCAGTAATCAGACTTTTGCAATCCATTAGATCCTTAGGTTTATCGTGACTTGCACAGTGCCCTCTGAGTCTGTGACAGTGACGTGGAAGCTGCATCAATTCCTGCTTCTAATGCAACATTCCTGTATCCGATGCCACAATATGGGAACGAGATGGTGCTTATTCAAAGCACTAGTTTTTCCTTACGTTCCACCACCTCGTTCCATTTGATCTCTCTTGGCAAAATCCCTGGGCTTAAGAGTGAATGAGGGCACTGGGAATGCGTGGGTTTGGGCTCTGCCTGGTGCAGACACCCGTGAGCACATTGATTTGGTCCCGGAGAAGACTCTGCAGTGTGGAGCAAGGGGGTGATAGAAACTCTTGCAGGGACATCCCAGAGCTCCCCAGCTCTAACCCTGACAGCAAGATGACTGTGACCTTTCCCCTCTTGCAGGAATGTTTAGTAATGTGTTACGTGCATGTGTATTTATAATAATTAAAAAAAATTAAAACAAGACTCTCCGCTGCACACACTTGTCCCTCTGGGGAGAGGGTGAGAGAACAAACATGTGACAGATGTTTGTCATGTTGCTTAATGCACTACTGGAAAGCACTCAAGATACCACAGTGATGAGTGCACTATAAGAAACAGATCTAGAAAGAAAATACTGGGCTTTTACAAGCTCATTCTTGAGCATCTTTCCTCTTTTCCAAATTTGGTGTCATCGTGATAAAGTTCATTTCCATAACTGTTTCAGCAACTTATTCCACAGCTGAAGCTTCTGCCTTAAGCCTGATAAGGAAACACCTGAAAACACTCTCAACTCATTGCCCATCAACTTCGTTTAGATTTAATTTCTAGATGTTACACATACCTTTGTTCACCCAGGTAAGCCGTACAAATTCCATCAGTAACCAGTAATAAAGTGGTCTTCTCTTTTAGTGCCACCCTTCCTTTTTTTTCTTTGTGTTTTCCAATCCCAGATAACATTTTAAAAGTTGTGCTGTTCACCACAGATAAATGAGAGCTGCAGGTTTGTGTTGAATTCTTAAAAAACCTGAATGGTGTTTGATTATTGCTGCATGCAGCCACTGAAATATAGATTAATGCTTACACTCCCTGTATCTCTGACTCTGGCAGAAGATGTTGCTCAGATTTTTATTCCCAGACAGTTTTTCTCTGGACAGTTACAGCCTGTGTAGGTGAAAAATTCCTCTGGAATATTCTAACAATGGTCTTGCTGATCAATGTCACATGGAGATGGAACTGGGTTCCCTTCAGTGCCTTGATCTTTGTAATAATTGTCCTCAGATAATTCTGCAGTCTTTCAGTAGGCCACTCAAAAGCAAAGTTATTATGTCTTTGTACTTTGGTTATAAAAATCGATGTAAATGGGTTAGGATCGAGCACTTTAATTTCAGTGTGTTGTTTGGAAGTGTTACATCCAGAATTCTGCACTGACAGTTCCAGAGTCAAGGACCTGGGGGATTGCAAAGCACTGACTGCCCAGAACACTCTGAATTCAGGTCCATTAAAGCATCATGAGAGTCTTCAATCAGATGGCTCTCGTTCTGTTTTTCCCACAGGTCTGTGCAGGGTCGAACCTTGCAGTGCCCAGAGTGGGTGGGGTGGGGTGGCCTCTGTCAAGTTGCAATGACTTTGCTGCTGTATAAAACCCTTAAATTGGAGTGAGGAGTCAATGGAGAAAGGAGGAGGAATATTCCAGTTAAGGACACGGTGTCTCAAATTACATGTAAAGCCCCTCACTGCTCTTTCAGAAATGTTTATCAGTTCCTCAACTCTGTGTGGTAAATAGGGCCCCCGGCCCCCAGTGACTCATCCTAAGATAAGTGCTGCCTTCTGCAGCAATTTCCAGGGCTACTCTGGGAAGTTCATTTGGGAAGGCTTTGGTGTCCATGCCCCTGTGCAGGTCAAAGTTTGCACAGGCAACATTTGGGGTTGCAGGGTGCTCCAGAACTAGAGTGAGACCATGGAGGGCAGCAGGACTTGTTCCTGCATTCCTTCAAAATACAAATCCACTGGCATTTCATAGTTCTAATTCCATAAGGCTCACTAATGGCTATACCCAGTGATTCCCTCATTTTCCAAAAATGTGCCCATGCTCCCTCCTGAAGTGATTTACACACTTCTGTCCTTCCCTTGCTGACTTTGGCAGCTCCTCTGCATTTCAACCACCACTTGTGTACAGAAATTCTGCCTGACCTCCTTTTTAGCTTTCCCTAAACCTCGCGTATGGTTCCCTCTTCTCAGGACAGTGCTTCCCCTTCTCTGTGCACTCCCCTCTGCCAGGCCCTTATCTGCATCCTTAATATTTCCCCCCCAGTCTCTCTCCGAGCTCCAGACCTGGCTGGGTTCCCTCCACGCTGTGACTCACTTTTCCCAAACCCCCTGACTCATGCTGCTCGCTCACTTATGCAACAGCTTAATCTCTGCGATTTTCCTCCTGCCATTAGGAGCAGCACAGAAAATCAGGGGCTGCATTTCCCCAGGGCTTCAGAAATGGAGACGAAAAACCGCAATCCTCATCTGCCCTCATCTCAGTTGAGCCACTTGAGCCTTTCCTGCTGCAGCACATACCTGGAAGTTGTGCTCAGGGCTGGGGAAATGTTTTCTCAACTGACTCAAGTGCGTTTTACTCCTGTGACTGAAGTGCTCAGCTTCTTGCTGCTCGCTGCCTCTCAAAGTATTGCCACGTGCTGCAGCATCTTCTTGCTGTCTTTGGCTGTCAAAATAACTCCCTAAATATTGTAGGCTGCTTTTCTCTCTTCTGGTCTGTAGCAGGATATTCCACCAGGTAAAAGAGAGGGCTCTTAAAATGATTTTATGGGATTCCACTTTTTGTTTCTGTCCCCACTGAGGAGCACCGAAGGACCGGCTGCTGACTGGTTTACAGAAATGTAACTCCGGGATGATCCCACCTCCGTCAGTGTTGCACTTGTCACTGACTCCGGAGAACCTGCTCTCCGCTTGTTTTGATTGTAAACCATAAATATTTTAGTTAATCGGTTTAAATTTTGTGAGTTCTCAGTGTGAGAGAGACCAGAGAATGGCTTGGTCTGTTTTTCCAGCGGATTCATCTGCAGTGCAAATATCACCTCCCACGTCAGCAATGGCACCAGAGAGTCTGATATCAGACACACAGGGACCTGCAGCATCAGGGACAATTTACTTAACCCCAGGATGCTGGGAAACCTTGCCCTTTCTGGCCACTTCACCGCCTTTTCCTCTCTCTGTAAGGGGCTTCACACCGGCATTTTTCACCTGAAGGGATTAGACCACAGTAGTTCACCCGTGAGCATGGGCTTATTTTACCAAATGGAAGCGTTCTGTCCCCTATTTATGTTCCTTATATTGTTCTTGTGACTGCAGCCAAGCTCGCTGCGCTGTCGTTTCCTGGATCCTCCCTGATCCTGTCTTACCCATAGGAACAACATCAGCAACCTCCAAATTTCCCTGCTTCCCTCCCCAGCCTCAGCGAGCTATCAACAATTTCTGTCAAAGGCTTTTCTATTTCCCTTGCTACTTCCTTCAGCATTTGGGCTGTTGTTCAGCTGGGCTGGGGGCCCAGACAGCTTTTAACTCATTGGTGTTGGGAGGCCATGGCAAAGCCCAGCACAAAATCTGTTACGTAACACGAGGTCAGCCGGCACCCAAAGATGGAATATTTGGAGGAATTCCTCGTTCCTGGAGCGGCAAAACCTGTTAAATCAGGTTTGGTGCTGTCACTGCCCAGCGGTGTGGGGAGGCAGCATCTGCACCGTGCCCAGCTCTGCACTGCCCTTGAAGCCCCTCTTTATCGCTGCCTTTTCTCCCTCCCTTTCCAGTTTTCCTCTGGCCCTGTGATGCTCAGTATCTTGGACTGATTGCCCTGGCAACAAGTGTTCACAGCTGAGCAGAGGTAACCTGCACAAATACTTGTTTGCACAGGAAAAGCAGCTGGAAGAGCCAAGAGCCACAGGTGAGCAAATATGTGAGGTAGAACGTTGAAAAGAATGAGATTTTCCTGAAAAACGGCACGGCTCCCTCGGCGTGCTGAGATGTTTCCCCTCTCACACCTGAGAGCAGCAAGGCCCTGGCGTAGATTCATCTTTTAGTATTCCTGGACATCATGGCACAGCAAAATAGAAATAGTGCAAAGTATTAATGTAGGGAATGTACAAGAAAAAAGGGGAATGCAATGCAACTCATAGCTCCTTGTGTGATTTCTGGCTTTGGACTGCAAAAGTGAGAGGAAATACAGTGAATCTGGGCAAGTTCCCCAGCCTTGCCTTCAGGAATAGGAGGGTAGAGGAGCAGCATCCCCCTGTGAAGTGAGCAGAGCTAACGGGCTGCGCTGCTGGAGCCTGGGCTGCAGCTCTCTGTCACAATTATGTATCATCTCTGGTATGTCCACACCGAATTGACTTATCACACAGAACAGCTCACTGGAGGAGGGAGCCATGGCTCGCAGCACTACAACATCTCCCACGTGTTTGGGAGTGGCAGCAGCTGAAGAGAGGGGGGGAAAAAAATGAATGAAGCTTTGAGCCGATGCAGTGCTTCCCTTCTCCTGCGCTTCCCTCCAGCTGGGATGCTCCTTCCCCTCACACGGCCTGGGAGGGGCATTGCACAAGGTAAATGCCTGGAATGCCAAGGTCCCCTGGAGTTACCCCCTCATCCAATCACAGCCACAGTGAACTAAATGAACGGGACACACAAGTAATACAGTAATTGAAATCATCGGCACAGATGAAAGTGGTGTGGCCGCTGTCACAGTCTGAGCCAAGGCCACAAACCACTCCCAAAAGCATTTTCTATCCAGTGTTACTTCAATGTGTCCTCTTAAAATAAGAACATGGACGTTAATATATGGCTGTGTTTCAGGTTTCTCTAAGGGAACAGCACTTTAATTCCCCCCACTAGAAGAGCACATTGTTAACTATCGATGAATCCCAGAATATGCTGAGTTGGAAGGGACCCCTAAGGATCATTGAGCCCACCCCTTAGCCCAGCACAGGACCAACCTTCCTGTTCATCAAAAAGAAAGAGATTCCATGTGTTTGACATGGAATTTATGAATTTAAAATGTCTATTTTGGGCTTCATTTTTGCTGGGGCCATAAAAGGAGCCATTTGCAATCCACTCATTCAGTGCAATGTATTTGCAAGTCTCTGAGAGCTTCAAAATGTGAGTTGCCACAATGGCAAACTTTTTGATTTACGTTGCAATGGCTTGTTTTTCCTCTCAGTAGAGTATTTCCTGCTGTTGCTTTCTTGTGATTTTTCTGCTAGAGGTCTAACAACTTGTGCTTTTTGGTTCATGCCTGCCTGAGTGAGGATCACCCACCCATGATGACCAATCCACTTGGACTGGGCTCAAAAACAACAAGGGTGGATTAAACTATTCCATTATTGCAGATGAAAGAGCTCTCCCCGACATCTGGCATATCATCTTCAGAACTGATATGGAACACTTCCATAAATTCAGCTTAACATTGTTTTTGTGAGTGTTCCAAAGTATTTTTAACATGAAGGAATAGCATGCAAACTAATTTCCTATTTGAAAGTAAATGTCTTGTTCTTATTTCTAATTCACCCAGTTATTAAAAAGGAGAAAAAAAAGAGAAAAAAAAGAAAAAAAAAAAGAGATGTTCCCTTAACTTGAAGCATACTGGTTTGTTTATTTAAGTTAATGGAAAAGCTAGTCAGTGTTTGATGTAAAGCTGCCCCCTTGCTTGAAAGAAAACCAAACAACTGGTTATGAATTATGAATATCTCCTAATACTTTCCAGAATTGTCTGAAGGATGTATTTTTTGCTTAATTATGTACACTTAAAAGTTCCAAGTTCCCTGTTCATTCCCATGCTGTTTATTTCTCTCCTTGGAAACCTCGTAAGCATTTTCCTTCAGCAAGGCCTGACTGAACAGAATATTGCTGCTGCAACCTGCCGTGGCAGGGAAAGCAAGGCCTGAGAGTTTTTAATTAGGAAGCTGCAGAAGGGCTCGTTAAAGCTCTGCAGGCCCTTGCCTGGCACCTACAGGGGCAGCTGCCGATCCCTGCCCAGGGGAACACAAACAGCTCCCCAAAAACCAGCCTGCCTTCTGAGACAACTGAAAAAACTATTCCTGCAGAAAAAAGATGTTGCTTTTCTTGTACGCTGGGCACGTCTTGAGCTGGTTCACTCCTGATCGGAGGCACAGGAGCCCGGTCTCCTGTTCTTTGGGAGGGACTCTGTGGCTCATCAGTGCAGCTCTGCTGGCACAGGAGACCTTAAGATATAAGGACAAGGGACTGAAAATATTTGACACGGGCCCAACCTGATGGATACAGTCCTCCTGCCCTCCAGCTTTCGCAGCCTGAAGGAGCCTTTTTAGGACTTCGGCTGCGGTTTCCAGGCCGAGAACCCTGAGGTTCAGGCCGAGTTCAATCGCAGCTCTCCGAAGGAGAAGCCTTATCTCAAGTGATATTGTTTTTAGCACTAATCATCCTATCTGTTGGCAGTACCCACACGCTGCAATCTCCACAGCTCCCTACGTAAATAAGCAGATTCCTGATGCCGCTCCAACTCCAGAAATGCCTTTGAAGGCATTATTTAGTCAGGAATTTTCCCTCCGTGGTTCTGGGATACTTTGGGGGTGTTGCTGTTCATACCCACACGTGCCTTGTTTGGAAGAAATGTATCTAAAACTTATTTCAGGTATTGCTTTGACCCTGTGAAGTGGAGATGGTTAAAAGAAACTCGCTTTCACGCCTTCTACGACTTCTGAATGAGAGAAGAACAAAAGCAAACTGTGGAAATAGTACTTAAAAAAGACGCCTGGGTTGGTTTGGTCCAAAATATACTCCAGGGATGGGAGGGGACTGGAAGAGCTGGGAGAGAAAAACACAGTGTTCAGGTTGCACAGTTCAAGTGAAGGGAAATGGACGAGCAGAAGTGGAGATTTCTGGGGCAATGCATAAAAACAAGCAGAGCTACGCGGCGCAAACCCACCAGGAATTGTGTCTTACACGTTTTCGTTCGCCTGTCTCGCCTTAGGAACTCACATTAGCTGGCTCCCCTTTAGCACAGAAGTGGAAAATTCAATTTTCCGTGTGATTCTTAACATGAAGAGGGATTAAAAATGAAGCTTGAAGTCTTAAAAATTCTTCGTTTGAAAGAGAATAGGTACAAGAGGCGAAGCCAGGCAGGATCAAAAGTGAGGCAGAGGCACCAGAGAAAAGGAAATCGATTGTTTGAAGGTAAAAGACAAAAAAATAGGCAGTTTATGCTTATAAAGGAAGGCAAATGAAGGTGGAGGAAGCAGGCCAGGAGGTTCTGGTGGGCAAAAAGGGCTGGATGAAGGGGAACTGAAATGAGCTGAGGGCGTGCAGTCAACTGGAGATTGGAAGTTGGAGCAGTGCTTGGGAAGTATTTGTTGTTCTTTCAAAAACCTGACAAAAAAATTCTGAAAACTGAAAATTATTATTATTTTTGGCCCCACTCTAAGATTTTTTCTGGAAATTAGCCACGTTTTTTTTTTTGGGTTTTTTTTTTTTCTGTGTTTGGGAACAAAAAAAAAAAAAAAAAAGAAAAAAAGACACCAAAAAATACTTTGTTCTTTCAATGAGTCAGTAATAAATAAACCCAAACATTTTAAAAACCAGAAGTTTCCTTGGGAAGAGAGAGCTATTTTTTTCTTCCAAAATGACTTTGCCTTAAAATTGTGCTGGGCTCTGCTCTCAGGCTGAGGATGTGCCTTGAAGCCATCAAGGAGAAGTAGCAACTGAGATGGCTTTTCTCTCCTTTCATTTTTTGTTTTTTTCCCCTGGTGTTTGGCTGGGAAGCTCCACGGGTTTGCCTCAGTGCTACCAAAATCCTGGCACTTTGCACTGAAAATGAGGTTTCAGCAGTGTTTCCTAGAGTAAGTGAGCGCTCCTGGAGCATCCTGGCCCTCCCAGCTGCAGGGCTGGCGGGATGGGAAGTGCAGCAACCTGCTTTGTTTGCCTGAGCATGTGAGGTTTTTTTCAGTTCTTTCTCTTTTTTATACCTCTTGATCTTCGCAGACTCCTGGCGAGGCTTAAAAGGTTACTTGGAGAAGGGAGTGGCTACCATTTGTTTAGAAAATAAATAGAAAAAAGTAGGCCAAATACCAGTAAAGTTCCAGTTTGAAAATATTAAACTAACACACAACATTGCTGACCTGAAAAGGTCACATGAAGTGGGAGAAAGGATGTATTTAGAGGGATTGCCAGGCAGGACGTGGGATCTCTCACTGACTTGGCAGCTCTGGTTGCCGTTTCTAATGCTCCTTATTTGCAAAGCTCTGAAGTTTGACAAGGTCCGTGCTTTATTTTGCAGTATTTCCGTGGTATTAAGCGAGTGTGTAACTCCATTCAGAGGGTAACCGAGGCCTGCCCTGCCTGCTCTGTCCTGCTTCATCTTCGCTTGGTACACCAAGTAGTCCCAGGATGCTCAGAATCCTGGGAAAAGGGATGCTTTGAGGGGCTTTTCCTTTGGGGTGTGCTGTCAGATAATGAGCTTATTTGGGACATGTTTGAACTTGCTAAATATGGTGGAATTTTGCTTCCAATTTTCTCAGTGAGAGTGAGGAAAAAAAGGAGTGCTTAAACTCCAACAGAGCTGTTAGAATTCCTCCAGAAGGAGCAGGAAGGGGTAATGGAGATGTAAAGATGTCAACACCCCTCCGTACGGGCTCGGTTTTGGGTGCTTGGCGAGCATGGAGGAGACAACCCAAGGCAGCAGATAAATGACTGCTGCCACATCATCCAAGCACATCATCACCGCTGCTGGGTGGGATGGAAGGGATTCACAAAGCACAGTCTGCCAGGAGAGCACAGCCAGCAGCTCCAGCTGGGACCAGCAGGAGCCTTCAACTCAACTAGAGCTTGAAGAACAAACCAACTGCTTTTTGAAACGTCCTACACGGGCGGCTTTGTAGAGCTCAAGCTGGGGCTCACCAGAGCTGGGCCCAACAAAGCCCCTCCTTTTACTCCACACATCGTTTGATGGCCTTCAGAATTACACTTTCCTCCCTGACAAGTCCAGCCCCCCTTTTTCTCCCTCTCTCCCTTAATTGCCCTCCCTTACTTCCCTGCTGTATCTGCCCCTGTTCCTCTGGGTCCTGCCCTTGCCATTTCTGCAGGCAAAGCGAGTGCCTTTGTTGGTGAAGAGCCGGGCGAGTCTGTGGCCCCTGTTGAGCTGTTTGTGAATCACATGTCCCTGATTTTTTCCCTGAGCCCCCAGGTGGCTGATTGCCCGCGGGCAGTGCTCTCGGTGCCTGCATTTTCTGTTTCTAAGGTGCACTTCAGTTTCCGTCAGGAGCCGAGGCAAAGGCTTGTGCGTGGTACCACCCGTGCCAAGCGAAACCCCCGGAGAAACTGCGGCCAAAGGGACTCCGGACAAACGTTGTCTGGGCTTTTGCTCACGTGGGTGCCTGGTGGGACACAGCAGCTGCCAGTGAAAGCGAGCCAAAATAGATACAGCCCTCTGCAAGTCTGGAGATGATCTGAAAGTGTACAGAACACAGGTGAGAGAGAGAGAGAGAGAAACAGGCTTTGTGCAAACTCAGCTCGGGGAGGAAAGCAGCTCTTGAAAGATGGCTCTGAAAGGACAAGAAGCTCCTCTGACAATCCCTTCTACTCCCTGCAAGTGGGTGAAATTCCTGAAAGGGCAGTTTACAACCAAATGAAAGAAAATCGTTGCTTTTGAAACTGTTTGTGGTCGTGACGAAGCGTGGGCGCTCCCCAGAATGTGTTGATGTTGAGCGGGGCAGCAGAGCCAAGGACATGGAAAAACGAACAACTCCTGTGCTCCAACACTGGTAGGAGCAGGTCCTGTGGCTCTGGGACACTGGCAAGCAGTGGAGAGCACCAGGAGGACACGAGTAGAAGATCTGCTGTGGGACAGTGAGTAGTACTGATGCCCATCCAAACCAGGATTCTTGCCTCCAGAGAGCTGCAGGAATAAAAAGCAGTCAGCTTTGTAGCTGATGTTGGGAAGGGAAGGAACAGGCCCTGACAGATTCACTGGACAAGTTTTTTATTACTTTGTGGGACGGGATGTTTTCCTGCTTCTGGCCCCAGGAAGAAAGAGCAGTGGGAAGTTTTAGAATCAGAGAGTGGCCTGGGTGGGAAGGGACCTTAAAGCCCATCCAGTGCCACCCCCTGCCATGGGCAGGGACACCTTCCACTAGCCCAGGTTTCTCCGAGCCCCGTCCAACTTGGTCTGGGACACTTCCAGGGATGGGGCAGCCACAGCTTCTCTGGGCAACCTGTGCCGGGGCCTCCCCACCCTCCCAGGGAAGGATTTTTCCTGATACCCAATCTGGACCTACTTTCTGTCAGAAGCCATTCCCCCTTCCCCTGTCACTCCTTGCTCTTGTAAAAAGTCCCTCTCCATCTTTCTGGTAGCCATCCTTCCTAAAGAAAGAAGCACTGAGGGCCTTCCTCCACCTCTTTTTTTCCCAGAGGAGTGTTGCTTGATTCTTGCTCTGTTCCAATCCCCTCTTTCAAGGCACGAGGTCCCAGGATTTTGTTCTCTTGCAAGTGGAGTGTGCGAGCTCAGTGCCCAGGCCAGTTCCCTGTCTGCATCCCGGCATTCCAATCACACTGAAGGCTTTCAGAGATGCCTTGCTGCCTCAAATGCCCTCCAGAGGGATGTAATCCCGGGAGGATGGACTGCCCACTTGGCTTTGTGGAGCAGTTCGGGGGCAGGTTCATGCCGTGCTCCTTCAGCTGCTGGATGGCAAAGAAATGGACTGGTGGCTCTTCCTTCATGGAAGTGCTGCATTCCAAGGACTGAGGAGGCAGGAGATGAACTGGCAGAAGATAAATCGAGGGGAGGCTAATTATATCAGAGTAATTAATGCCAAGAGCAAGGAATAGAATTAAAAGGGAAAGCAAGGAGAGGTGTACCTGAATATTAGCAGGATGGTCTGTTTATAGCAGAGGGGAAGTAAATATCTACAGGCACATAAAGGGGAAGAATTGCCTGAAATTCTGAAGCTGAAGCGTTTTAAAGTAAT
Source organism: Oxyruncus cristatus (assembly GCA_013399855.1). NCBI lineage: Eukaryota > Metazoa > Chordata > Aves > Passeriformes > Cotingidae > Oxyruncus > Oxyruncus cristatus. The sequence continues at coordinate 230,874 of VXAY01001546.1, read as the reverse complement.
TTTTTTTATCATTTCCCAATGCTACTGTTATTTAGGTGACGATGATATTTCCTAGCTTGAGTAACCCAAACTGCTGTTTGCAACATTAAGCCTCTTCCCAGTCGAATCCACCTCAACTTCCCGGTGTAAGCTGGGCAGGTCTAACCGAGAGCCCGGATTTCTCCGTGCCCTTGGCTTTCGGAAGCCCTGCTGTGGAGAAGGATTCCCCTGTTCTGCTACTCAGAACCCGAAGCCAGGGCCATGTTCAAGCAGCCGGAGGAGAGAGTGGGGGATTTCAGGGGACAGCAGGAACCAGGTCATGGCATTTGTGGCCTGGAAAGATCTGGGGGTTTTTAAGAGCTTTTTCAAAGTACAAGATTTCCAGACAGGCACTGCTGAAGAGGAGGGGAAGTTTTTGACAGACTGGAAACACGTGGGCTCAAGTAGCATAAAAACTGTTGTGTACAGTATCTAACCAACTCCCCGGGGCTTAATGAATATTATACCAATAAATGTGCAAAACACTGGCAGACCAATGACAAGATTGGGTTTTAGCAGTTAACTGAGCATCCTCTGTAGCCAGATCTGTATCTAAACTTGTTTAGGATCTAGCAGACTATTGGTTTGCCTTGGACATTTCATGGACAGGCAGAAAGATCAATATGAAGGTGAAGAAATACAGTTTCTCAGCAAACAACCCCCCAGGACCTCCTGAGCTGGTTCCAGAGGCTCGGAAACACCTCCCAGCAATGAAAACTAAGTCGTGAAAGTTCTTGTATCCCGTTATTTTCCAAAGGACTGGGAAGTGTTCAGTGTGCTTTAGGATCAAGTCCAAATGATTTTTAAGGAGTTAGGTCTCCTTTTCAATGAAAGGAAAATAGAAAGGAAGCAAAGCATAATAGATAAGTGAGGCTGAGCACACATTAAAAACAAAAATCTTTTCAAAGCAAAGAACAATGATCTCTTATCTACAGAAGGTTCGGTAAATAAGGTAATTCTTCATATTGACCTAAAGCTCTTGGGCTTGATTTATTATTCCTCTTGTTTGTGCAGGAATTTTTATTTGCCCCGTAAGGCTTCACACTTATTCCATGCACATGTGTTTGCCTGAGATGTCCAGTAGTGGAGAGCAAAGCCCCTGGAGCCAGCAGAGGAATCTGGGAAGGTCATGGCAACATCCCTGTGGATGCAGAGCTACATGTTGTTCTGTCCCAAACCGGCCATGTCTGCTCCTCGTGGGGAAGAGAATGTATTTGGGTTGCAGATCATCAATAATTCTGAAATTCCACTCCTAGAAGGGGTAAGATTTTACAGAGAGGATGCTGAGGAGATGATTATTTTAGCCAAGCCTGGCTTCACTCCCTAAAAAAGTGGCATGAAGCATCTAGTGAGTAAAAGTGACGGTATGGTCTCATCTGGCACTGTCAGCTGTTCCCAGCCCTGCTCAGAGCCACCATAAATCATAACTGTAAGGGGTCTGCTTCCCTGAAGGAGCAGCTTTGTTTCATTACCGTTCTGAAACTGCTGTTGCTGATTGTACAGAGATTTATCGGGGATCACAGTGTGAATTGCTCTTTGCAGGCAGGTTTGGGCACTTGGTGCCAGTCCAAGTAGAGAAAACAGACAATAAGGAATGAAATAGAAATAAGAACTGGGGGAAGAGCATCTGAAAGGAGCAGCGTTTGTAGGTGGGAGATGAGCTGGGATTTTCAGCAGAAGGGTCTGACACTGAGACACCCCGAGGAAACAGCCAATTCCTTCACATCCAGGCTACTCCCTCCCGGCCTCTCCAGCATTTCCTACCCACCCTTGAGTGGATCAGCCTGTGCCTGGCATTGCAGGCCTGCTCTGGCAAGATTTTAGTGAGAGGCTTTAAAATAACAGTTCCCAGCAGCAAGGTGAAGGACTGATTCTGGGCAGTGTAACCAGAGGCAAAGGTGTCAGTGAAACTATTAATTTTTAAATTATTTTAAATTTTGTTTCCCTTGTAGGCGAGAGTTGTGTGCTGGGAGGTTGGGAATGACATTTGGCTTCTCACTAGTTAGTCTGCTCCCCAGGGAGATGTTTTCAATCAGACCCAGGGCTGCCCAGAATTGTGTTATTCTCCCTTATGGAAAACACCTCCTCACCTTCACCTTTTGCAAGAAAACAAACCGTATTTTCATATAAATACAGCAGAGTTTTATAAAAATTTCAGTTCTGAAAGGTACAGTAGGAAATAGTAGGTGAAACCCAAGAAGGTCTATTTTTTGATCTTGTTGAAGGAAATAAAGAAGGAATGCAAGCCCCAAAGTTTAGAAGGATGAACGTGAAAGGTTTTCTCTGGTGAGGTTTTTTACTGCAAATGTTCATTTGGTGCCTTCTGCAAGGGAACTGTCACTGGTGAGCAGCACCATAAATGACCCTAAATAGTTTGATAAGCGAAATTGGTAGGTTTCTGATCAAAACCTTTATGGAGGCTGTCACAAAAGTTTGGCTTTTTTTTTAATGCAACCGAAGCACCGAAGTAAATAAACTCAGCCCAGCTGTGAACCAAGAGAAAAAGAACTGTAAGGAAGCCATTTGGTCATCCCTGGGCTTAAGCTGTGAAATTAGTGCTAAGAATAGTTAACAGTGGGACATAAGCATTTAATTTTTCAAATGAGGCCCAAATGATAGGAATGGAAAAACCTGCACGTTCTCACAGCAGCTTTTAAGGGCTGTTGTCTCTGCAGCCCATCCCAAGTGCCTCCCAGAGGGGCAGTAACGCTGTCTTGAAGCTGGATTTGTGTGACAGACGCAGCTCTGGAGCTCTGGGCCATAAAGCTGCAGTGCCTGGGCCATCTTCTGCAGAGATGCTCTGCACTTGATCCAGGCCCATCCCAGGGCTGTCCCGCCTGCGCTGTTACAGCCAGATTAAAAACACCCTGCTCGCAGTGCCGCCTCTTGGCTATTTGTCACGGGTTTAGGCACTTGGGGTTGTTCTTTCTGGCTGGGCCACGGTCACACATGAGGCGTGTGGATGGAGCCCCCGGGGCTCCCGCTGCACCACGAGCCAGAACGTGCTGAGGCCACTTCTTGGCTGTGTCGGACGTGACAGGCACTAAAACAAGGACTCCGATGGAGAGAGTCACACCAACTGCTGCTGCTTTTGTCCCAGATGCACCACTGAGCACAGCAAGAGTGGGGTGTGAAGGATGTGCTTCCTAAGGTATGTTCAGAGCAGGACAGTTCCTTCCCCACGCTCATGCTGTCCAGGAGAACGGAGCATTTCAAGGCCCCAGGAAGCTTTGCCAGTACAAAATGTCACTGAATCTCAGTATTCCATGATAACAAACCGTGATCCCAGTCACGAAAATCTTCTGATACTTAAAACCTGGTTTCTTTTTGCTATAGAAATGTATTGAGATGTGTAGGACAGCTAATAATCAGATTACTAACACATCACTTCGGCACAGTTACAGAAACTCTTGTCTGAATGTCCCAACGGTTTTAGTTCTCAACAAAACTACACAGGTTTGTTCTCTCCCCCAAAAAAGTCTCAACCTTGTGCAGGTTGTAGGGCCAGGAGAGGTTCTGTTAAGGTACTGAGCATCTAATGTCTGCTAGACTGGTTGGTCAGAGCTCTGGGAATTGCCTTGTGCTCAGTCCATGGGTAGCAGTCACCACATCCAGGAAGATGGAAAACTTTGCAGGCTGTGCGTTCTCAGAATGAGATACCTCGGAAAGGTGCAGGCATCACCGATCTGCTCTTCAACAAGTAACCTCATCTGACATTCTTTCATAATTACAGACTGCCTCAGGCATGAATTGGGTTTATAACCCTTGCAGAAGGTGCTGGGTTTTAACTTCTGTATAAAATGCCCAGAGCTGTGTTTGCTCCTGTTGGCCTCACTTCTGTCCCACGGCAGGGAGTTCAGGAAGCGTTTCCTTTTCTGGGCTCCTCCAGCCATGCCACCTTTCGGCATCGTAAATCAAGACTGGAATTGTGTGTCTCAGAGTGGGAAACAGCACTTGCAAGCCTGCCTTCCCCAGCCCCTCCTTATTTCTGTGTGGGTTTGCCATGTTTATCTCTTTTCCCCGTCATTAAAACCTGTCCTCATCCCCAGACTGGGGCTTTCTCCCGAGCTGCTCCCGTTCCAAGCAGAGCTCCCCTTGGCCCGGGATGAGCAGCACTGCAAAGAGCAGTTTGCGAGGCAGGGAAAGGAGGGAAGGGAAGTGTTCCTGCATCCCCAACAGCCCTCGCCCGGGAATCCCCCAGGAAGCGTTTGGGAGGGTGGAGAAAGCAGAGACAAGATCAAGCCTAGTGCTCTAAAGCTGTGCTTAGGGGAAGAGCTGGGGGGGCCCGAGGGTGTTGCTGGGTGGATCTCCTTGGCTAGTTTGGGCTTTTGGCTCCACGACACGGCTGTGCTCTCAACTGATTTCAAAGGTGCCTGGAGCCTTATAAATCTGCATCCAGAGTGAGGAGACACTCTCCTGACAGGGGACACTGAACTCCGGGTGTCAGCAGAACGGAGAGAATGTTTTGGTTGAAATACATAATGAAGCAACCCTTTCATAAAAATAATTTTCTAGATATGGGGAATTCTCTCTTTTATAGCCTTATAGAGCCACAGTTTCTGACAGAGGAATACACAGGCAAACAGCAGCCCCCTCCCCAAAACCATCATTTCCCACATGCTGACTAACAGATTAAAACTTGGGAATATATTTTCTGGATTGTTTCCATGACGGTCATTTTTTACAATGGGGAAAAAGGGTGGGGTTTTTTTCCTGCACGAACGATAACGGGGATAAGGTCATGAATATGGTTACAACTGTCTTGCCCCCCAGGCAGTTTGAGCCATAATGTTCTTCTGCTTCTGCAAACCCCAGAACCCCGAGAGGTGCCCAGCCTGGATGGTGCTGTTGACTTCAGCCTAGAATTGTTATCTGCTTGTGTACTCCAAGAACTCGTGGGAGGAACAAAGTCAGGTGTCATCCCCAGCCTATGGGGGCCAACTGGGTGCTCCAAAGCTCCACTTATTCCTGCTGGGACCTTGTGCTCACTGCCCATGGAAATACTGCTGCTTCTACCTCACCCCGGGCCTGACAGGCGATACCTTGTTTGACCTGGTCCACCTTTAGCACCTCGGGGTCCTGTGGAGAACTCGCTCCTGATAAGAAAAGCCCCTCGAGAACAGATTAATCTATGAAGAAAGTGCTTTAAACACTACAAGATGTAAAAGTGCAAGTAGCAGCAGCAAAACAAAACTGGTTTAAAATTGACTTACAACACCGTTGCTATTTTTAGGGCACTTGACCAAGATACTTATTTCTTGAAATGATGCTATGTTGATCAACTTAGAGGAACTTTCCCCAAATACTGACTGTATTTGTTGCTTCTAAACGTGTATTTAATCCCACCTACTTTTTAATGGAGCCCAGGTACTCAAAATTCTCCACAGAGTAAATTTAGACAAGAAAGAGATTGTTTTTCCCATCTTTCTGATCAAGGTAGCTTTATAAGACAGGCCAAGTCCTAAAATCATACTGAAAACATGGCCAAGTGAGCAGAAATTTATTCCTTTCCTGTGTGCAAGTCTGTTATTAAATGTTACCTTATTGGCAAGCTCCTGAAAACCACCCAGAAAATTGTCACCTGTCCCAAGTCCTCGCATTCCCCGACCCTAACTCATTCTGGCAACAGGAGCTGTTACAGTATTGACAAGGATTTCTGTTTCAGTTATTCCTGTTGTGAGATCGGCAGTGATGGATTGTCTGTGTCACTGTTTTTCTGGAGTCGTGGCATTTTCTTCATCCCAGCCTGGCTCAGGCACCAGACCTGCAGTTTAATTCACAGGAAGCTCAGCCATATCTCCCCCTTTCCAGAGCTGATTGCAACAGGCTTAATTGCAACGGGCTGAATCGATGCCTAGATAGGTCCACTTGTTTTAATCAGGAGCTCAAAGACAGATTCAGAGCTTCCCAAAGCAAACATCTCTTCCCAGGGGATACCCCTTCCTACACTGAATCCTTTGGCATTCCACTGAAGAATTTTAATTAAAAAAAACTCCCCAAAACCACACCCACCCCGCCACCTTTAAACTGCAGAACAGAGACGGGGCATTTTTCAGTGAGGTGAAGTTCCTTATTTGAGGTATTCAGTAACAGCAACAGATAAGGGTCTACTTATAGCTAATTCCAAAAAAATTAGATATACCTTTATTATTAGATAAAGGGTCTAATTATATCTCATTTTAAAAATGCTTAATTAAGATACCTTGTGCCAGAAAATGCCTAGTTAATTTTTGGGCCCGAAGAACTTTTTCTTAGCACTGCAACTTCTAAAAGTCTAATGACACACGTTTTCTTAGTCATTTTTTTTTTTCAGCTTCAGTGCTACAGGTTTGACCTAACAAAGATTAAACATTTCTCCACTCTACTCGCAATAGGACCAACTTTCAACGGGATTTCACGTTAACAACTAAAACACAAACGGGAAGGAGCATGAAAGGTATTTTGTACTAACTGCGTGTGTGCTAAAATGCTCCAGAGCTCCGTAATTTGCAAACCCCTCTTGCATTTTTGCTAAGATGAGAGGAGAAACAAGCAGGATCCTTGTGTGTTTAGTATGTTTTTTGCAAGTTAAGTTTTGCTGTATATATTTAATTATGGCAAATAACTCTCTCTCCAACCTGTTGCTTTCTGGCCGCTCTGAAAACAAAACTTCGCAAATTGAAGATGAAAACACATGATTTTTGTGGAATTTCGTGCTTTTTATCCATGAATTTTATATGGCTGGTGACCTATTCCATCTTTTCTTGGCACATCCAGAGGGAAGAGACGTTACCACCCAAGTGGTTTCCACCAGACCCAAATCCCTCACCAGTCCTGTAACACTCCCTCTGTCTCTGGCCAGAGGAAAAGGGCAGCACGGCAAGTCCGAACATCCCACTGAAGGGATTCTGGGGGTCCAGGAGACTGGGCTGCGGGGCAGCAGATGGAATTCCCTGGGAAAGGACAAGCAAAGGAGTGCAGGCATCCCAGGGTGGTGCTGGGGAGAATCAAACACACCACTGCTGCCTTTGTGGGAGGCTTTGTTCTCCCTGCAGGACTGTTCTGGCACTCACAGAAAGGCAGAGAGAAACAGCAGCTATCATCTTCCTTTGCCAGCATGGAGAGGGAGAAAATCACTTGGAAAGGGAATAAAATAAGGGAAATAACAGTCTCGAACTTGAACAAGTTTTCCAACTTGCTAAATCAGCATCTCGTCCTTGGAGATGCTCAAGCCATGTCTTGGGACTTTGAAAACTGTGTGTCTGCAGTGCTGAGATCCTTTAGAAATGTTCTAGCAAAGGTGGCTTGGTACCTCCAAAATGAAAGAGCATTTCCATTGTGCACTAATTAGTCTGAAGTAGGAATCGGGTCTGAAAAGGGAGAAGAAATTGGTTGAGAGAAAATGCCCCCGAGCAAACAACTGGAGGGAGGAGGAGCCTCTCTCAGCAGGCTGAGGAATGAGAGTGCAGGAGGCTGGCAAGACACAACTGCAGACCTGCCCAGAGCAAGCCCGTTGGGAACGTGCCCGTGATCCTTTCGTGGAAGCGGGGTTCCCAAAACCTATCCCCCGAGTGGCGGCAGCGGCACTGAAATTCTCCGGGAAGGGTGCTGCTGACGGCTGCCAGGGTGCTCTCACTGCAGCACTGCAGTGCCGCAGGATGTGTTGCGCTGGCAGCAGGTGCTGGCCCGGGGCACAAACCCACCCCGTGCCCCACAGCCCCGTCCTGGGCGCTCTGAGGCTCCCCAATGACAGCTCCCCTTGCTTGGGTGGTTCCCTGACTCGCAGGGTGCCTGTGTCTGCCTTTGCAGCAGGTACAGGGAATTCCTCAAAGGGAGAGATAAGTGCTCTAAGCCTTTTAATGGGGTGCCAAGTACAGGGGGAAGCCAAGGCAGGATCAGGCACAAGCACATTCTTCCCCTTTGCTATCTGGTGTTATTCCTGATTGCGCCGTGGAAAAGACCTCCAGCCTAGAGAGTGGAATTCTGAAGGAGGACAGATGGCTGGAGGCTTGGACTTCCTTCAGGCCATGTGCCTTCTGAATCCATTTGCAATGTTTTGTCTGTCAAAACATGAGCCTCCTCCGAGCTACTAAGGAAACAGGCTTTAAAATCAACAAATCCAGCCCACGGGGATGACAGTGGATGTGACTACTGTACAATCCCGTTTTCCTGGAACAAGGAGCCATGAGAACTGCTAATGAGTTTACTTAAACTGGGAGTCTGGGGCTTGCCTGCACAATCCCAGTTCAGCAGCTAAGGTAAATACAGCTTTGGGAGGCTTGCTTGCCTCTAGGACACTTAGCACCATTAGCAAAGGGGAGGAATCTTGAGCTGCAGCACAGGGAGCGTGTTCCTGCAGGGTCAGGACAATGGGAAAGCAGCAACTCACTAAAAGAAGGAAAGCAGCTGCTTGTATTTATGCTTGTGATGGATGCTCACAGCAAAATGGTCAGACAGGACAGGGAATATCCATCCAAGGTCTCGACATGACACTCACAGCTGTGCAAATAGCACAGATGGGGAGATGATTCAGAGTGACCAGATTTGCAAAATGCCCCAAACCAGGCCCTGAAAGTAATATGGGGTTTTTTGTGAGCTCCCCTCTGGATCTGTAATGGTTCAGCTAAACCAGGGCTACTAAAGAGATGCTCCAGAAAGGGGCTCTTTGCAGCAAAATGCAGCAGTTTCACAGATTAACAGCTTGAACAATTGGTTCAGGATGGGCTGATGAAAGACGATCTCTGCATGATGCATCCAAATGTACAAGAAATTAATTGGCATCTGTGAACAGTCGGGACAAGGAGCTGTGAAAGTGTCAGCTCGTGCCCTTCTGTGGATTCCCTTGGGCCTGCAACATTCCTATGGCTTGTCCGAGGACTTAGTATTCAAATGGCACGTGTAACCAGGTCAGTCTCAGGTGGCTCCTGCTGGAAACAAGTGCTCCCCACCTGCTGAAGTTCTGCGGCAAACACGGACAAGTAAACTGAGCTGGCACTGGGATGAACTAATGGCACCCTGAACCGGGTAACTAGGCCTGATCTTTCCTATCACAGCCTCTCTCCTCACCCCATCCTCCAACTAAACACGTCTAGTGCTGGTCATAGCATGGTTTGGGATGGAAGGGGACCTTGAAGATCACCCAGCTCCAACACCCTGCCATGGGCAGGCACACCTTCCACTAGCCCAGGTTGCTCCAAGCCCCATCCAACCCGGCCTGGGACACTTCCAGGGATGGGGTGGCCACAGCTTTTTTTGGCAACCTGTCCCACCCTCACTTCCTTCCTGATATTCCATCTAAACCTACTCTCTTTAAATTTAAACCTGTTCTCCCTTGTCCTGCATGTCCTTGTAAATAGTGCTGCCCTGAGAGGCACAACCCTGGAACTAAACCTGTCACACCTCAGGCTCTTTCCAAAGTAGTCCTGAGGCATTTTTTAAGTACTCCTTACGTACAAGAATGGGGAAAACGTGGGGTGGTGCAATATGTTACGAAAAGCTCTCCAAAACCTTTCCGGGCTCAGCCTAAGAAGTTGTTACAGCTGTATTTTGGGTTCTGTATTAGCAGATAGCTTTAACCCATAGGAGCAGACCAGAACTTGGTGCAGAGGCTCCAGACTCCCAGTCCATGCCCTTCCGAGGGTCTCTGGGCTCCCTTGAGTCCGGCCCTGAAGACTGGAATGCTCGTTAGTTGTTGGGGCACATTAATGGCCCTCCTGCCGTGCTTTTCAGGTTTGCTTCCCTCTGAGCTGGACCTGCAAACCTTCCAGGACCCCTCAGGGAGGGAAAGCAAAGCAGGGTAAGTGGAGCTCATTAGGAGCTGCATTGCAGAGGGGCCTTCTGTGCCTCAGCCAAAATGCCAAGGAAGAGCTGCCAGAGGCCAGGCCAGGGCACCTGCGCCCACCCACCTCCTATGCCCTGTATGTGCCACTTGCACGCCCCTGACATATATATCTATTTATTATAAAGTGATTCCTGTATGAAAAATGACATCATGATCTACTCCTCCTTGTCCCTCCCTCCCTAACAGAGCAAAGGACTCTAGAGATGCAAAATGTAGGCTTATTTGATTTATTCACTTCATTCTTGAATTCAAAGCATAGCTTGAGTATGGTAAGTTACTTTGAAAAGAACCAGAAAACTTCACAAAAAAATCCCTAAGCCCTACAATGAAGAGAGCCCTGAAATGATTTTGCAGGGGAAAAGTAAGCACAGCACAGAACACAAATTCCTTTCTTTCCTCCCCCCAACAGAGAAGGAAAAAAAGCAACCAACATCCACCAAGTCTAGGCAGAACTCCTTGGAAAAACACGTCTCTGCCATATGAGAAAGTATTGATCTCTTGTATTACAACCTGTCTCCCTCCTGTCCTTCACCTTTGCAGTAGCACACAGGGTGATAAACAGACTGGAGCAATGTCAGAAGCCCGTTTAGCCGAGGAGCAGCAAACCTGCTTACTTTATTGCTTGTATAGCCAGCGTGGTAGCAAGGCGGGAAAAACAAGTTCTTTTCCCCTCTCAAGTTTACAGGTTATTTGGTACCTTTGTTTGGTCCCTTTTTTCGTTCCAGTGTCATTAACATTCTAGGAAAAGCCAGTTATGTTCTTGCAGACTAGGTTTGACAAAATTGAATTAATTGGCTGATTTGCTTTTGACTGCGACAGGAGCAGACTCAAGCCACAGTAAAATACAACTCAGTCTCGTATGAGGTGCTGAGCGCAGCTAGCTGTGGTTTTTAATCAGGCAAAAAGTGTCTGTGAGCCTGAGTTAACTCAGTAATTTGCTTAAAAATGTTTCTTACTCTGCTTTTCGTTCCTCCCAGTTGCAGTGATACTCTCACAGAGGCAGGTCTGGCCATCCCAATGCCTTCCTGCGCCGCATCTGGGAATCTACCTTGGTGAGCAAATGCAGGAGTGACAGGGAAGTGGGAACTGGTATCCCAGGGATTAGTTAAGGTCATAAACTCAGAATTTAAGGCCCGGTACAAGAGCTGAAGCTGAAGCCCAACACCTGAGGCTCTGTACAATTCCTAGGTAAGAGATCTCCCTCCAGAATAACCTCCCCTCATCTTGGCATCGTTCTGGGGGCTCCTGGCGCTCGCTTCAGAACTTCCCAGGAAATTTTTACTACCCACACCTTTAACATCCACGTATTTCCAAACACCAGTAGTCCTAAAAGTGCTGTATCTCAGCACATCAGAAGCAGGACCAGTACACTTGTATCTCTTTACTGCAAGCCCAGGAGTGTGTTCGGCCTGTGCTACCCCCACTGTTCCGTGTTTGAAAAGGGAGTGGACACTCGTGTTCAAACAGAAGGCCCCTCACACTCCAGCATGAGGTCAGTAATTCAGCTCCTCAGAGCGTGTTATTGTTTTAACCAGAGGTCTCCACACTTGCACATTGGTTGTAAAATACTTAGTGCTGCCGGACTGGAAGGAGAATGTCATACATCTGCAAACAATTAGAAGGAGCTGGACTTCATATTTGATTTACTAAACAATAAAACAAGCTGAAGTGTGACTGTATCTGTAAGTTACACTCCCTGGGAGCCTGGGGCAGTTATCATAGCAAAGTCTTTTAACCATAATTAAATAAATCCGCACTGGGACCATTGCTGATCAAGATTATCTTTTATAAGATATTTTCAGCAGTGAAAAGCATGAAGATCATGAAGTTGAATGCAGGCTTTAAGTGCTCCAAAAGTCTTTTATCCTTTCTTTCAGGCACACTGTCCACTGCCCCTTTTCCAGCTGGAATTCATTCAGTACAATACATTTCAGCTTTTAAGCGCTAATATTTCCATGCTTTCTGCATTCAGATTGAAATTCTGGCATGAGGAAATTAGTAGCAAAACTTGATTCAGGCAAGCCCAAGATTTCACCACGGTTTGTGTGCTTAACCAAAGATTGTGAATTGAATAGAAATATTTAGTTGCAAGTTTCAGGAAGCTGGATCTTAGAGTAAAGTAATAGTAATGTATCACCACCAATCTTCTCCTCACCGAAACAGAAACCTCAACCAACTGTTGGTCTCTAACTCTCAACCTCTGTTTGGAATACAAGGTGTTTACCATGCTGTTAGTCTCCCCTCCTCTATCCCAAATTCACACCCCTGAAGCCAGGGCAGCAAAAGGGATGGTCAAGTTGGGAAGTTTTCTAGCATTTCTTGCATTTTTTAATCAGAGCAAAATGTTATGTGCTAAAGTTGAAGCAGTTTATTGTGATTCCCCAGGGAAGAGGAGTGCCAGGAGCATCACCTGAAGGAGGGAGTGCCAGCCCAACCCAGGAGTTCTGCTCCTGGTTCTGCCGCTACTTGGCCAAGTTAAACTAAGGGAAAAAAAAAAAAAAAGGTAGCTTTCCATCCTCAGCACTGATTTTCTCTTGATTTCACCCAAGTGAATGCCCAGGGTTGAGGGGGTCTCAGCACTGACCTCCTGCATTAGGTTCTGTGCTTGACGTTCTTGAATTAGGGGGACAGAAAACGTTGAACGTGAGCAGATAAGCCAGAAATGCAACTCTGAGGCTTTGCCTACAAAAATAACTTCTCCATGATGATTACTATGCTCCAGAATGACAGGGAATTTACTTACTAGTGATAAATAACGTTCTGTGTACACGAATACCAGGGAGAAGGAAACTACCACTGTACGTTACAGCTTGCCCTGATTATAGTCACTCAAGTACTATTTTATGTGATTATACTGTTACAGGCCACAAAGTGGAAAAGATGAACCATGAGGTCAAGTTTTGCCCTCTGTTTTCAGGGGTATCCCACTAATGTGCTTGAAAAGCAAGTTTGGGACCAAGGAGTAGAATATATTTTTATGAAAGAAAACAAAACAGTGGACAAAACATTTGTTACTTCAGCAAGTAGAAGAGTAAACTATTTATATGAAATAATAAATGAAAGAGTCTTAGTTTACAGTAGTGCTTGTGAGTCTGGTTGCTGAATGCATACAATTACCATTGCTAATGCCCTGAGAATTTTTGGCACTGTGTGTGGTGTATGTACACTCAGATGAAAGCTCTTCATTGCCATAGTTTCAAAGAGTGGCCAGGCTATGACTGGAAGGAACCTGGCAGGGTCTGCCTGGAGCTACTTCCACAGGAATCACAAGAGCACAGGCTGCTCAGATGTTTGGTTCCTACCACTGGAGGAATGTTCCTGATCCAGGATAAAGGCACTGGGCCCTTCTGCATTGCAGTCTGCTCTAAGCAGAAGTTCACACAGTGGTTATTTTGTGTCCCATTCAGCATTCACTTACTGAAAAAAACACAGAGTTCTGCAAACCTTTAGGAACTGTTTATGACTTGCTGCCTTGCCCACCTTTTTCACAGCACTGCCTCTGCTTGACATACTTGGTACAACACAAAATGCTGGACTACAGTTGCCTTACAGGGTTTTTTTAGGAGCTACAGACGACAGAATTAATTCTAAATAGATGGAACAGACTGTAAGGCTGCACCAAGCTGCACGATCCGTACCTTGAACAACACCACGCCTGTAATTTATTTACACATCCTCCGTGTGCACATGTCCAGTTTAAGGAGAGCAACCCCTTCTAGTCAACGTGACGTTCCCGGCTGTCATTCCCCAGGCAGTGGACTGTTGTCAGCCACACTCTGATCATTCCAAAATGAAAGCCGAGGGCACTGCTTACCTTGGCACACGTTGTGGTCGCTTTGCTCATACCCAGCTGCGCACTGGATTTGGTGGGTTGGGTTTGGGGGGGCTCGCTGGGGGTCGGCCGGGGTCCGGCGGATCACGTTGTTCCGACCGCTGGTGGATTCGGCTGCTGCTTCTTCCCGCTCATTTACAATAATTTGGGCCGTTCTGGGTAGACAGAGGTATCCTCCATAGTGGTTAACACATTTCATCCCACCTTTACATGCATCTGGGACTATTTCACATTCATCAATATCTGTGGTTAGCAACAACACAAGGCATGCTTTTAACAGGCGGACCTCCTGCAACAGCCACAATACAAACAAAACAACCAGATGTGCACACACCCCTCCCTGCCCAAAACCGGGGGTGCAACGACGGGTCTGAAACAATACCACTGGCAAGTCTGTCTGGGAGAATTAGCCACTGTACCTTTGCACCGCTGCCTAACAGGATCCCACTCGTAGCCATCTGTGCATTGCTGCAGAGAAAGAGAAAAAAAAAAAGGAATTAGGCTGCTCAGGATTCTGTGATTTGGAAAAGTGATCAAGTGTATTCAGCGTGTGAGCTTCACAGTCTGACACTGAGGGAAAAGGAATGTTTGCATACCTTGGTAAGCTAGAAAAATGGCTACTGGTAACAGCTCTGGGTACAACACTGTTTTGCATGAACAACAAGTCTGGGTCCCTTCCCACCTGGAATATTCTATAACGTACAGAGAGAGGCTCTGTCTCGGGAAGTTCCCAAGATATTGTTTGTTGTGAGCAGGCTGGTGTTATTGGGGCTGGAGAACGAAGTGAGAAAAGCATCACTTTCTCCTGGCCCTGTTCTTATACGCTGTCTTTAAGCATCTGTCCTTTGCCTTGACTCAGCTGACCGGTAACAAACTCTTCTCAGGGAATTTTGGTCTTGTTCACAGCCTTCCAAAAGGTGAATGTGATTCATTCCCAGGGCCTGGGGGGGGACTCTGTGCCCTGGCCTTCATCCTCTCTCCCATTAGCACCCTAGCAATGAGGAGGGATCCCACGACAGCTGGGAATTCATTCACATGCTTTTTAATCACATGACTCCAGTGACTGCCGTCGAGGAAGGACAATTTACGTTGTGAGACACACAATAAATGGTTAGAGTTTATAACAGCAGGACTCCTTATTTATACAAGACTTTGCAAAATTCAAACAAGGCAAGGCTCAGCAGCTACTCATATCAATGCAGACTAGCAAGTTCAGCAATAATTTTAAATACTCTGCGCTGCATCTTCATCATCCCTCTGCCCAAAACCATTACATTGTCTAGAGCAAAGTCATTTTAATCACAGATTGCAGTTACAGAAACTGAGTAGCAAAGTGTCCCAGTGCACCAAGCACAAAATATTAAACTCTCATTGAATCAACGGGGCTGTGCTGTGTAGGTGCATCCTGTGCTGCTCAGGATATTGGTTTAATGGCCCCATACAACAAAAGAATTGAGTCGGCTAATGGAATTAGTCACAGCCAAGCAAGCTCAATCTTGTTGCTGCTCCTCTGATGCTCAGGGACTTAAAAGTGACAAACTTGACCTTCTGATGCTAAGATCCACGTACTCTCCTCAAGTTATTTTGAGGAACTTGTTACTGACTCAGCAGTAGGACTGAAAACGTTCTCTTGCCTTGCAGGTGACACCAGCGACTTGGCAGCGAGCTGTAACTTTGAAGGCTCCATCTCCCCGAGGGGTAAGTGGACATTCCCTAAAGGAATGACTACATGCTGAGTTGACAACACCAAAGTTACTGTAGCTATGAAAACGCAGACCCGAGGGAAAACAGCTAATTCATGCATTTTCTGAATCACCCGATTCCTGTTAATGCACAACAGAAGTACTGTGTGTTTAACTGCCAGGAGCCAAGTCCATCTATTACTGCAGCCCCAGGCACTTGTACAATAGCAAAGGATTTGGCCCTAAGTGAATACAATGTTTGCATGAGAAACAGTAGCATCCCCAGAGTACAAGCTCCCAAAGCTAAGGTTTTTTTTGTTTCATCTTCCATGATTGTTGAAGCACCTTAATGCTAAGGACTCTCTGAAAATGGAGCCTAGGTACCCAAGTTATGCAGACGTGCTACAGACTTTCAATTAGTATAATCAGAGTTCTGTGGGCTTCTCAAAAAAAACTCTACTTCATTTTTAAACAGGAACACGTAATAAATGCAGAAAAGGAGGAGGGGGGGATCCCTCTTCAGTCTGAATTTTCAAAAGGTGCTGGGATGTTCAGTTTCCACTTACACATAGGGACTTGACAAAAAGAGTAAATCACAGAAGCCTCTAAATAAAAGTACTCCCAGCCTTCAAACCCCTAATACTTCTAAAGCCCGGTGTTAAAGTATTTTATGACTGACTTCCTGATGCTCACTTGAGGCTTCTTTAAGCCCCGACTTCTACCAGAAGGTCCAACTCTGCAATATTTACTTGCTGGAGCCATCCCACTGACTTCAGTGGGATTACTTGTGTAAGTCCCAATCTCAGGCTTTGGCTGTGGTTCTCTAACTTTTTGCATGTGTGCAGAATTTTCTGCTTGTGTGGCATTGCTGATGTCTGTGCACACATCCAGAGGTCCACCCATATGAAGCAAGTTGCAGGGATTACAGCTGCAATCAGATGGGAAAATGTGGGTTTTTCCCCAGCCCAAGCCGATGTAATTGCCACTCCTTCCATCACATGCATTATGCAAGCCAAAGGCTGGACACGAGCACATTTAAAAGCAAAAACCCTTAAAAAACGCCTTTACCCTGGCACTTGGTTGCAAGCAGCACCTATTTCCAGTATCCCTGTGCAATTTTATCAAGCCGTGCAAAACCACTGCTCACAAGCAGCTCAGAAATGAACAGTCCCGTGATCACTGCAGGACTCGGATGCTTCATTAAGAGCCCCGAATTTGGAAACACATTTGGTTAAAAGCAGCTTGAAATAACCTTAAGAAAACACAAAAGAATGTTCGACCTAATTATCTGTCAAATTCCATATATTTCAAGTGAAGGTCCTAGGGACTCTGTCTTTATGAAAATGGATTAAAACAATATTAAAACCTCCTAATTTTGTTCAGTCCCTCAGGCTGAGTACATAGATAAACTTTTCAGAGCAGGCAGTTGAAGCCTATTTCGCTCAATCTTGTCAACTTTTAAACGGTGTTTCAGGGCAGGAACAGCTTATTTTATGGTTAACATCCGAACTCCACGACCTCTGTAGCACACGCTATACGTTGGCAAGAAATTCGGTTTTTTCCTAAGGGTCATTTAGAAAAGAATCCCCGCAAAGCAGTAATTACCTCCGACCCTATTAAACCTTACCGTGTACGTTATGGTTTCCTCAGTTTCCTGCGAGTGTACTGTAATAAGAACGAGAGCAGCCAAGAACATAGCTGTCAACATCGTGAACCTTGAAAGAGAGGAAAAACAAATCAAGCAGGGGTGTTTTCAGCGGTCTCCATCGCCGGGGGAGGCAGCGGCACCGCTGGGACCGGGCTGGGAGCGGGGCGCCCGCCCAGCCCCTACCTGGGAGAGGCGGCCGGGCGCTCCGGCGAGGAGAGGGGGAGGCTTGGCCGCGCTTCCCAGCCCGGGGGTTTTATCCAGCCGGGAGAGGGGGGCGGAAATAACCGGTCCATGGAGTTTAAAACACCCCGGCGCTTGACGCCGCACCGAAGCGGGAGCGGGCGCCGGGCGAGGCGCGGGCAGCGGCACTGCCCCGCCGGCGCACGCTTTGGGGCGGAAAAGCGATTTTTCGGTCACAGCAACGTCCGGGGGGGACACCCCGGGCACCTGCCGGGCTCTGCCGGACCCGCTCGTACCTGCGGCGGGGCCGGCCGGGCGGCGGTCGCTGCTGTGTGCGCGGGCTCCGCTGCGGGGCCGGCGCCGCTCGCGCTCCTCTCGCC